>ML217893.1:10487-25297 GCA_004785975.1 Popillia japonica
GTGAATAGTTACCTACGCGACAAGACCCGAAAAAACATACCTACTATGGATTACGGTCGTGAAAGCCTACACTCAACTATTACAATTATTGATAATTGTAAAATCTAGTTACTCATGCGAAACAAATAGTTGTTTATTAAATAGTGCATAGTCAATTGCAGTTTCGTTTGTGCAATTCGGGCGAGTAGTGTCTGAGAAATAGTCCATAGACAGCTCACACAATCGCCAGAAACTTCTGTTATCGAAACATGGAGAGAACTTTCGGATAATGATTTACTATGATTTCAAGAAAGGCTTGAGCACATATGAGTGTGAGGAAAGTTTAAAATCGACAGTTGGGGATCGCTCACCATCATCAGCGACTGTTTATAGATGGTATAAAGAATTTGGACGTGGTTGCAAGTCGATGGTACACACAGAAGGAGCTGGCCCTCCTTTAACTGCTGTTAACTGCAAAAACATTGCTACGCTGAAGAAGATGGTGGAAGAAGACAATCGCCTTACCTATGCAAAGATAGAGTCCATTCTGAAGGTTGGAACATCGCAAATGAGATCAATATTGCAAGATCATTTGCATTTGGAAGAGGTTGTAACTCGGTTTTTACCTCGTCATCTGACAGATTTACAAAAACCAGAACGTATTAGAATCTGCCAAAAAATTTAAGGTATGTCCAATGCTGGATGCCATCAAATTATTTCTACAATTGTGACTGACGATGAAACGTACACTCATTGAAAGTAAAGATTCGGCAGTTTCCACACACCAGTTTGTAAGTTGAAAGTGTCCAATCTTGACTTACCATGAATGTACATACCGGTTTTTGATTATCCCACTCGCCCCGAAAGCCGAGTCTGCATATATAATGGTGAGAAAACCTCTACCATGGTGAAAATACAACAAGCAATGAAAAAAGTTAGGTACGGTATTCGGGTGCGCGTTTGGCGGCCGTAATTAAACTATGGAAGGAGAGAATGGTTAAGTGCATTTCTATAAATGGCAATTACTTTGAATATATTTAAAATAAGAATTCTAAGATCTTATATCAACCTACCTATTCTCAATAATAGTAGCTTGTCCCTCGTACCAATCTCATTTCACCTCACTGGACTTTTCTTGAAGATGTATCATAGAGATTGTCTCTCACTCAGACGATATGATAAAATTGAGTCATAAAAATATGTAATTTGGGAGGCACTACGTCAAACTATTTGGGAAGGATCCTATTCAACAACTTTTGAAATGTTTTGAGCAGAAAAATGTATTACGGAACGAGAGGAGATTTTGGAACATTTTGGATAGTTTGTAATAGAACCGCAAACTATCGTTCGTTTCCATAACAACCTAACTTATTGTTAGGTCCTTATAAGTCCGCTAATTTTGGTACTAGTAAAAATTTTATTGCAATTAATTTTATTACAAATTCCAGTTGTTTCGTAAAAAAACGATATTTAAAAAAATCTTATTTTACATAGGTACTAGTGCTATATACATAATTTAGATTACCCTCTACAGAATAGACTATGCACGCAACCTGTTTTAATGTTATCTTTTAAATACGCAGGGTAAACAGAATGACATTATCAATTAAGTCAGCATTAAATTTAATGAAGTGACAAATTAGTATAACAGCACTGAAAAGCGCAGCTGAAGCGGTACAGAGATTAAATTCGTATGAATTTTAGAAGCACTAATAAAAAGGGAGAAAGAACCACATAGAAAGGGCAGACCAATTAAAGGGAGAGTCAAAAAGTTACCAAAGAAGTTACAAAGCCGTAGTGTAATGCGATAATCAGCAATGTTTGTGAAAAAAGTAAGGGAACAATGCAGGAAATTTATTTATTCATATATAGTACCTACTATGCGAAAAATACCTAACAAATTATTATCTATCATTTATAATATTGAGTTACGAATGATATTACAGGTAAATTTTGGTAACTCCAAACACCACATCGTGATCCACCACCAACCATGTTAACAAAACTTTTAAAATAAAAAAAACTGTCTATTACTACGTCTATGAGTATGTTTTTCATAACTCTCGGGCGTCCTCATTTGATAAATGCACTCAGGAAAACTGATACAGGGTGTCTTTGAAAGTAAAAAATATGAAAAATGGTAAGATACCTGCCTATACGTCAGACATGTTTGACGAACATTTCCACCCATTTCACCATAAATGAAAATCATATCGTATAGTGCAGTTGTGTAAGAATATTCCAAATATCCACATACATTATCAGAAACAGACTGAATCTGATTGTGCGTTGCACAGAGGTTAAATATCGCCTATCACTACACCTACTCTGCGCTACGATATTCTATAGTCACATGCAACATGCATTCCTTAAAACACAGTGGCGCGACGAATATTTTTATAAATATCCTTGTCATTTTTTTTCTCGTGTCTAGGAGAGAATTTGCGCAAAATATTTTGGATTCAAGTTGAATAAAATAATATCTTTCCATTTTTCATATTTTTTACTTTTATTTGAAAGACAGCCTGTATATCTGAGAAGTTGATGATGATTGCGGTTGAGACAGAGTTGCTTGTGATCAATGGATGAGTAGAACAGGATGTCGGATTTACCTAATATTAAATTTCATTGCAGAGAACATTGATAAGTTTCCTGATCTTATAGTGGTGTAATGAGCAATATTTATAACGCTAATTTTACGGATCTTTTATTCCTTCAATGTTTATATTCATAATTGTCACTTACATTGCAGACCCTATCTAGTTATTACTAGATTTGTAAATTTATTATGATGACATATACATGAACATTCTAAACGACTTGGGCAAAGATTATAAATCCTAACTTTAATTTATTAGTACTTTCTCCAAGTATTAATTCAAGATTTTTTGTGTGCCGACAATAACATCATAAATAGATATAATATATGTAATTTATCGCGTTGTAAATTTTGCGGCCATGTTGTCGCTTCTGAAGAGGAGGTGTTTTGCATAAATCGAGATTAGATAGAGCACCAAGTAGGCAGGTCTTCGCGAAATATCATTGTGAAGTCAGAGATTTGGGTAGGGGACAGATTAATTACTGTACTTACCTGACTATAAATTTATCACATCTAACATCGTTTTATTGCTTGTAACGCGGTTTGCCATTTAGAAATCTAATTGGTGTTTTCGTATAAATATCATAAATTGAAGATTTTATCGAGGTTTCCTGTACGAGATATTGAACAGTATTACAGATTGTTGAACATTTAAAATGTTTTTTTAAATAATAACCATGATATTCTCTTACGTGATCACAAATAGAATTATCTGTACTTGGAAATTTACCGTTTCGGGTATCTTCAAAAAGATGGTAACATACCTAGAACAAAAAGAAAAATATATTAGAAGGGCGGTTAATTACAGTAGCAATAACTTAAATTTAGACTTCTTTAGACCTAAGAGTCTTAATAACAATAATATTATTGTGATGATAATATCTACCAAAGGATATCTACTAGTAGTTACCAAAGGATAGTGTGAAGCTAGGTTAGTGATTGAAAGCTTATCTCTTTAACCACTTGTCACATAAATTCACTATTTATTTTTTGAAAGAATGACTCTCTTTACACCCCGATTGATTTCTGTTTATTATGCATGTTATTGAGGTTACAATAATCATTTAGTTGACTAAACAACAACTTTCCAAATATATATTGCTCTTTACTTATTCATTATTATTATCAATTTACTAATATAGTTGCCTTGCTTTTATGTATGTACAATACATTACTTATGAATACATACATACATATATCTAAAATAATCGTTAATGACTGTTGTCCATTATCGTCTTTTAACTTTATCTGCTCAACGCTTATTTGTGATTCACAAATAACGAATCTCCAATCTAAACTTTTCAACAAGTTTCTACATTTTGTATAAGTGCAATGAAATCTCTACAATTTTTATTATCTACATGATTATATTCAGTTAGAATTACAAAATATTTTGTTACAATCGTTTCACTTGAGCGATTCAGTTTTGAAATTTGTAGAAACAGAGAAAGTTGTAAACAAAATTTTGGATGAAGACTGATAATAACTCAACCAAGAAAACAAATCTGTATTAGTAGTTCAAATTGGAGCTCGAATCTATCATAAACGTTTTAGTTGAGTTCAGGTGAACCATACAAAGCAGCAACAGAAGTATTTCGTTCGACAGGTCTACTGCCGTTTTATATGTGACCATTTCGGAGATAATCACAATAAAAATAATTTTCTATCGAATGGGTATATATAGACCACGTATAGACTGACACAATTACATCAGTGTGGCAATTATCCTACTTACTAGGAAAAAGTCTTTAGATAATAAATATCTTGATGTACCTACTAGTTCAAACGACATATTTTTTTCTGGAGTCTAGACCTAATAATAAATGCTACAGGAGTATAATAGGATGCTGCATGAAATATATTTATGGGAAATTAATTTCCAATAACACCATCATTCCAGGAATTGTAGCCGTCAAATAGAAACACATCTGTGCTTATACAAAATAATACAATACTGTGCTTATACAAAATTTTACCTCACAAACATACGAAGAAATAAAGTTTTTTAAAGTACATATATCATAACTAATAAGCAAACAAGTAGCGATCTCCAGCTAGTTTTTTCTCTACATTATTTACTTTCTTAGCTTTTTCTTGATCAAGTTTTTATTGTGGTTTATACTTGGTGTTTACATCTGATTCCTCGTATTTTTCTGTGTGACCACCGCCTTTTGGGTTGTTTGGATTCTTATGTGTCACTTATTATATCGCTTGCATGTTACGCTATTGGCTTTCGTATCTTATAAAACTGCACTTAACTTTTGACACGCAAGTCCATTCAACTTTATCTGGTCCCTTTTTTGTACTATAAAGGTTTTCAGTCTTAGCTTAGTTTATTAAAGGCTACTCGAAAGGCACGAATATTTTTGTTACCATTAACTCACACACATTCAAAGTCAATAATTAGATTATGTAGTAATGCTAATGTTTCTCTCTTTTTGCTCTTCCTGTCATTATGTGTATATTCCTCTTACGTACAAGGTATTATATGACTACAAGGTATTGCCTCGAACATCAAATGCTTTAAATACTCTGAGAAATGATAAATTTTCTGCAACAAAATTCAGAATATTTCTGTTTTTCTGAGTGAAAAAAATCCTTAATGTAGACTATTTAGGAAACTTCAGTTTCTGGAATTTATAAATCCACAATTCACACAGTTGTTCACTTTTGATATTTTTACAGACATTAATGCATTGAGTCTTCTCGAAAATGTTCTCCAACACCACACTAACACTGACACAAACACTATCACTATGAGCACTAGATACGCATTTCAGCAACTAACAATAAGTTGCCATCTTCAGTAGTAAAACTACAGTGTAGTGTAGTAGTAGTTGTAGTGGTATGCTGAAATACGTATCTAGTGCTAATAGTATTTGTGTTAGTGTGGTGTTGAAGAACATTTTCGAGAAGATTCAACTAGAAACCATAGTTGCAGTCCCAACTCCATTAAAGCATTGCGTGAACAGAATTTTGACCAAATAGAATAACTTAACTAACATAACATATCTGCATATATCTACGTACATACATACGTATGTATGTGACTGAAATTGAAGTGGTTGATTAATCGCAAACCTTTCAGTAAGCGGCACAAGAAAGGATATTCAGAACAATACCAACAGAATTATCTAATTTTATAGTTCTGCCGCTTTTTTATACGACGATTCTAAATATAGTTACAATAAAAACGATTCGCACTTTAATTAAGTTTTACTAATAACCGTTTTAATGTTGGTTAGGTTCATGCAAATGTTCAATTATTTCGTAGAAAGAGAGGTCCGCGGCTTACACTGATACACAAAACAATTCAGTACGTACTAACAGAAATAGTAGCAAATGTGCATAATTTTATGTGAATAAATTTCATTTGTTACACACAAATTACCGGAAATTGTTCGTGTAAGATGGAAGATAATCTAAGGGATAAGTCTACACCATAGGCTGCATACACATAGATCGTATAGTTACATATGTATGCTTTATGATGCTAGGCGCAATGGAGAATAAAATACATATGTGAGTAAATGAGACGATTAAATTCAATTCTTTATGTAAAATGCACATAAAATCCCTTTATTCAATTTACAATGCCATTAAAAATAAGTGCGAAAGGAAACGATTTCCTCCAATGTATTTACATATTATGCAAATATAAATGGACACACCAACATCCATAAAGCACACGAGCAGTACTCCATAAACAAAAGATAAATCCGTTTTTGTTTCGCATGAGCCGAACGCATCGTTTCACGTGTGCTCATTTCAGCGATGAGACGCCTATCTAAAACAATAGGTGGCGTTGTATACCTCTAAACCACAGGAAGAGGCTGGATATCTCAAGGTTTCCCATGCCAAATTATGTAGTAGAGAAATGCATTATAGGAAACATGGTCCATATAGCACAGCATACTATGTTTATGTTATTACATTCGTATGTGTAAGCATGTGTTCGTTTAATTTACATTTATGGGCGCCTTTGTGTTTTACGTTATATGTTCCCTGACCCACAAAACGAAAATTACTGCGTTTATTATTCACTCTTTTATTGTAGTGTATGTTGTTGGTTCGAATTAAGACTTGTATAAGTATATTATGAACAGTAACATTTGTGATTCCGAACAATGTATAATTTCACTCCTTTTTTTGGTCAATAGGAATTAAATCCAATGAGTCCAAGGTCACAACATTGTTTTAGCGACCAAAAACAAACACTTATGACATTCAGTTTATACTATTTGGCGGTTTTGACGAACTTAATCTATTTTATTGGAGTAACATATAGAAGAGACAAAATAATATTAATAATATACAATGTAGGTGCAGGTAGTTTCTCAATAATATTTATAACAATAATAATGTAACTATTATCTGTAGTAGAAGGCATTTTTGATCACGTATTTATGATCATTCTTTAGGTTTCTTTTTATTTCGCGAAAAATGTCGTCTTCTTTTCACAGCAGAATGACCCATATGCCCTCACTAATTATAATTAACTACTATGTAGCGCGTTTTCCTAACAACATACGGACACATACATAAACAACGTTTACATCATTAACTGTTCACTAAATTTTGAAAATATTGAGGAAGATTTATACTAAATCTTAATTTCTTTTATATTAATTTGGTAGATATATGTATATGTATATCTAAAGTTTCCCAAGAGTAAATGGTATTAAATAATTGATATTTTCGTTAATATTTATAATATAGTATAAACAATACTAGCACGCGGCCACACGGATAATTGGATTTATTTGTCAGAGCAATAAACTTGTTTACAAATAAGTGCGTATTGTAACGCATGTGACATATGACATCGTTTTTTTCTTGTTGGAAGAGGATTTATTTGGAGAAAAGAATGGTTTTGTCTCTGCAAACTCGCGTTGGATTTGCTCAATGCCATTGTGAGTGTGGACGAAATTTTATAGCAGGTTTAAGATGATTTCGTACACTAAATGATGAAAGAACTGCCCCATGTTTGCGTGCTTTTTAAAAACTCAACTTTCAAAAATAATTTCGCCTTACAATAGCGGAAATTCAAATGATTCAGAGTGGCTTGAGTTTTTGAACTGATGAAGTGCACTTTGAACTTTGGTAAATAAATAACCCATAATTGAATATTTAATAGGTACTTAAAAGTGAGCGTCTGGTGCGGCCTTATATTACGTTCTATCCCGTATTTATTTTTTTGAACAGATTGAGAATGGAGATTATGCCCAGTTGCGGTAATTGGCCAGCGTTATTGGAATATGTTGCAGCAGACAATTTCCTAAAACTTGATATATTGAACAGACTAGAGCGCGGTGAAAGTGGCAAAGTATTAGATATAGCTTATGGAGTTGGCACATCTACGATATCAGATATCAAAAAGTGTACAGGAAGACTAAAAAGGTAAGACTACATATATATAGATACATATGTATCCGTATAGCCCATGAGTCGGCGCTATATTGGCAAATGCTGCCAGAAAAGACAATGGTTCGTTCACAAGAAAAATCTGCGCCAGGTCGGAAGATAAGCAAAGAGCTTGTCACATTTTTAGCGTGTGCAAATGTTGATGGCTCGCACAAACTTCAACTTTTAGTGATACGGAAAGAACAATATCCAAGAGTTTTTAAAAATCAACACATACCAGTGCAGTGTAAGTCATTTTCTAATGCTTGGATGACAACAGCTACATTTCAAGAATGGCTTCACAAGTCATTTGTGCCACATGTAAGAAAACATTTTAAAAATCAAAATCTCCTTAAACGTGCTCTTCTTCTTATTGACAATGCTTCGAGCCATGGATCTAAAACCTAACTTGTGATGATGGGCATTTGACCGCAGAATTTTTTCCACCGAACAGCACCGCACTTCTGCAGCCGATGGATCAAAACACCATTAGATTGATTAAATTATTTTACTGAAAAAGTCTCTTGGTGCATAATTTATCTCAAGACAATGAAAATGTTGCTTAGCTGTTAAATAACATAAATCTGAAAGATGCTGTTTGCTTACTTAGCAATGAATGGTTCAAAGTTTCCGCTAAAGTATTGGCAAAGTCCTGTGATAAATTACTCAGATCTAACCAAGACGGTTCAAATTCTAATTCGGAATGGGAAACTGAGGATTTAATCCCCTGAAATAATTTACGAGAACACCAAACTGCCATCAAGGATGTTTCACACATCCTAAATACTTTAAATAAAAGAGACAGTTTTGATTGTGCAGTTATTAACGAATGGATAGAAAAATACGAAGATTTGCTGCCAAATGAAACACAGCTTAATGAAGAAAGTGACGTCGAAGCTGAAATCGTTAGCAATAATTTGTCAGTAAAAAGCGACGAGGCAGTTAAAAGTCTCACTTTATGTCTACAATGGGCTGAAGAAAATAATGTTTCCCTCCATGATATTCTAGTTCTTCAAAGGCTTAAAGAAACAGTTTTCATAAGCAGTACAAGGAAGTGAAACAAACAAAAAATCACGTTTTTTAAGTAAAGTAATAATATTGAAAAATCAAAACAACAACAGTAGTTTTTGATTAAATTATTTGATTAGTGTTCTAAGTTTTGTAATTTTGTATCTATAATCACTAAAGTGTATATTTAGTATGAAATGGTTTTTGCATAGATAATATTTATACATAAACTGCTTTCTTCGGTAATTAATTCGGATTATCGAGGTTGCACTATACATACCATCGATCAATTGAGGGAGTTATCACACAAAACATAGCGGCTATACCAGCAAAGATGCTCAGAACTTCAGTTTATAGTATTAAGGAGAGGTTCCTGCTGGTTCATGCAGAAAAAGGCGGCTACATTCAACATTTGCAATAAATGTAATATTTTTACTAAATCCCATTTCTGTTTATATGTAGGTACATACAAACAGGTATTTTTAATTTTTAAATTACTCAAGGGTTGATGAAAGTATCAAGTTTTCAAAATACCTTTCAAAAACCTTATATATGACGTCCTTCACCTTATGCCTTATTTGTATTTTCTTAATTTATTAATAAAGAGAAGTCGATTATGTGTAAATTATTTTCTAAAAATCTAAAAGAAAAAATCTATATACATATTCATTCGATTTCTTGTCGCATGTTGGAATTACATTACGATTGCTTCCGAAATAATGTTGAACTTGAACTCTGGTAAGTTCTCAGAGTTCCGCAATTGTAATTGTTAAACCTACGAGTTATGTATATTAACATAAACGTAACTACAATCATCTCTGTTTATACCGGCTATGTAATTGTGTGTTCTAAGAATACTAGAAATGCATATGCATAAGCCTCTAAGAAACGACACTTTCTAAAGACATAATATTCTTGCTGTATCCTTGCAATTTGGAAACATTAACTGTCTAGCTAACTGCTAAGAGAAACTAGCATAATTTATATCTCAGTGTTCTTTATGTTCATGTTGCAGTATTTGTTAAATTTACGCAAACTTGTCACTTTCTTCGCTAATTATTTAACTGCCTAATATTGCAATTTTGTATTGTATATTTCTTATGTCAATATTTTAAATTCAAATTTTGTTCAAATATCCATACTAGCTTTCTACAAAATATTTTCCGTATTGCATTATATCTCAATGTTACTCAATCCTTTTTCTGTCGTTATCGTTACTTAATTTTCAAGTATTTATCTTTACTTTATCTAACGCCGTTTAATTCATTCTGCATCGGTGATTGTTTGGGAAGAACATCGAACAAAATAAAATATAAATGTAATGTTATACTTACTATGAAAAGAAATAATTTAATAATAATATTTGTATTGTTTACTAAGCTACTTAGATAGGTTAATTAATTAATTAATTAGTAAGACTCCAGCCAAAGACGTGCGCAGGGAAAAATAAAAAAACCCAGATTATAATGTGAAAAATGTTATTCCTCAAAATGTATTGTAAAACACATGACAAACATACACAATACATAATTACATTTATTTCAGCGTAACAACGATAAATTTCAAGCTGGAATTACAAAAATCACCATTTAAAATATCAAGTAGCAGAATCAAGAATTCAGCGGCTGGTACCCTTGGTGAAGTAGAAAAACAAAAGGAAGGAGACAGTTGTTGGTAAGTTTAAAAATTTGAAGAAAACATCGCAAAAATATACAAGGTTATTCACGCTATACGGCACGGAATATTGTGGCGAAAATACGTGACTTTCAAAAAGTTTTGCTTTTGGGATATATGCAGGTCTATTACGGGTACTTTTTAAAATTATTTTCATATTATACAGGGTGCCGCAAAAGCTAGAAATAAAGCATATAAATTATAGGGCTCCAATAAATTTTTTATACCTCCACCCCCTTTCCCTAATAGGATTTAAATTAACAATTCCAGCTACCAATGAAAACAATTCTTTTAATGTTTTTACTGTAAAATCTTATTTAGTGTCACTTTGGCTGTCGTCTTCAGAAACTGGTTGGGTGTTAATAGTAGTCACACTCTCTTAATGTTAATTCCGTATCATCGGTAAAAAATCATCTCTTCTATATCAATTTCGTTTAATGAATCAAAACCTTCCTCTTAAATTTCTTGTGACATCCACAATTTGGACTATGGTAACGCATGGAGTTTCAATGACACACACAATTTCGAACCACAACTTACGCCAACAGGCATTTATTGCTGATGGTTTAATTCATTTATAGACTCTTTAATGTTAACAATTGTTTTTGCGATGTCATAATTTTTCCAGCTCTGAGCGACCGACACTTCCTTGTTCTCCGCTGAACTCAATAAACGTTTAAAGGTCTTTCGCACATCGTATACCTTAGAAGCAGCAATTACCTACATATTCTTCCAAAGGCTGTAAAATCGATGTGGTGTTCGGTGATAAAAACACTACCTTGACATTTGGATGTTGTAGTCTTAGTGATTCAGGGTGGTCCGGAGAATTATCGGGCAATAGCCAACCTTTAAATTCCCGGTTTATTGATCTTGAATAGCCCTCGACTTCTTTAACGAAGCAGTTCTTGAACCAGTCAGCAAAGAGCTCCGCTGTTGCCCAAGCTTTATTATTTGTTCTCTAAAACATCTTGCAATGCACGCGGGATCAGAGATTTGTACACAACCATAGATTTTACAATATGTTCCCTTGCATTTGCACAAAAGTTAGTTAGTCCATTTTTTCCGTTTTTTAATTTTTAGAGATAAAAGTTCTCGAAGGCATTCGCTTGCAAAAGAGTCCGGTCTCATCCTTGTTCGGACTCATAACCACCCCTATTATAATATTCCTAAACTCCCCCAGAAAAATAACAGTAGCTTCGTGGTCAGCTGATGCAATTTTACCAACATATTTCACGTTGCGTGACCTAGATCTCTGATTTTTGTAGGTTGTAGTCTTAATTTATGTAATATGTACAATACATATGTTGTCTTAACATTTGTATAAATATACCAAATTAATTAGGAAGAGAAGCAAAAGTGTACACAGAACGGCAACCTAATCTGAGACCTACCAGCATTTGTTGGTATTGAGTATTTAGTATGCACCTCAAACGAATAGTGCTAGAGCTGTCCCACTTGATACAGACCGAAACTAATTTTGCGGAATACTTTGCGGAGTCGTTGCGATAACAATACAGTCATAGTGATGTATGTAACACATTTGTAACCTTATGCTTATGCCTATGGCAAATCTTTTGCAGTCTAGGTTGCAGGGAATTCTGAAAAATTAATCTATGATAGACAATTATAGTTTTATGTGTAAAGAAACGAGTTTCAGCAAGAAGGAAATCGATTATATTTACTGGAGGTCTTAATAGTGTAAAGTACCTTCAGTGATAACTGGCAGAAGTTCTTTTGAATTTGCATCAGTTGCATGCAATTACAGATTTTTCAATATAACGTTTCCAGTTAGATGCACAAAACGTAGTGGTCAACACTACATTAGCTAGTAGACAACCATCGTAAGATGTAGTAGATATACCATCTACACTAATCGCACGATAAATATTTTGCAGAAACCGTTTCATTAAATAAACAACCATATTATACATCAATTAAAATGTCGTAAAGAAAATATACGGGAAGAAAACAAGACAATAGCAAACAGTGTTTAGTAACGATCATTCTAAAGATTCGTCCTTCCACGTTTATTGAGTAGGTGCCTTCAGGCCTTACGCGAGACAAAGCTGGCGGGCGATGAAAAGGAATCGGAAGATGATGAATCCACTATGATGACCTCCAAACAAACAAATTGCACCTTATACCTGATTGTTTTACAAAGGCATGACCGACGGGAGAAAAATTAAAAGCGGTGTTTAATACGTGCCTTCTGTGAATAAACAATAAAATTAGAATTCGAAGAATAATAGAATAATTTAATTAAGGATCAATTCTTGCATACGCATAGTTAATCCGTCGTGTTCTATTAACTTTTATAAAAAAACATATTTGAATGAAGTCGTAAATTATCGAGAATAATGCCAGATGAAAGCAAAAATATCAATTGTACATTGTACCCGTTTAATTGGGTGAAGTACGTTAGTAAATTAAGTTTTGCGTATTGTGTGTATCATAATATAATTTAATTTATCTACAAAATTTGCTTCAAGAAATGACAACGTCGTGGAGTAACATGATCTAATTAAATTGGTGCATTTTTTTATGAAATTGTCCCGAAATATATTTTGCAGATAAAAGTTACAAAGTTTTTGGTTTGTCGTTTGGCATATACATATGTATGTACCCTTACTATATTATGACCAAGCTTTGCTAACTCTTAAACGTCTAATCATCGTTCATATGGTTGTAATTACATGTATATATGTACTTGTATTTTGCTACAGTTGTCCTATATCTTGTACCTCATGTCTATCTTCACCTTCCACAAATGTGTAAACAGCAAGGCATTCAAGTTAGTGATGATTTCTTTATATTCTTTTGAGTGTGCCTTTGTAATATAATCGACATGAAAATTAGAACTTTTTCCTACCTGAGGTATGCAGAGTCTTCTTTGCAAAAAACTATGTTTGGATACCTTGAATATTCTGACACATTTTCGTGGGAACTAAAATAAGATGATGTACAAGCGGCTTCGGCCAATCAAAGGTCTTTATATCAAACGGTTAAATATTTGATACTGAAATGTGTTATAGGTGCGTCATTTAGGAGGTGATTTTTCTGTTATTTGGCGACATTTTGTGTATTTTAGAAACATATATTCGGCTGTAAAATTGTGCTACATTTCCGAAGATTTCTTCTGTTTTAAGTAACCTTTCATAACCAGTGAAATCGGATCCTGGAATTTGATTTCTAACAAATTTGTTAAAAAACTCCTATAATTGTCTGTCTATTTGCCTTATAATTATTATAATATAACAAAATAGTAATAGCAAATCCAATGTCGAGATTCTAAGTATAGTACAATTAGCATATTTACTGTACCTCTACGTAATTACATTTTATTGCATATTGATTCGATTTACCTAAAAAGTTAGACAGCAAATATCATGTGTTTAAAATGTTGAATTATTTAACCTTTTTTTTTAATTGTATTTTCGAGATAAAACAGTGCATATAACTTATATTGATACATATTTCTTGCGCTAACTAAGTGCAGCTGTAGTACCAAGTTGTACTACTGCAGCTTTTGTTGTGGTAATTGCGTGTACGAACATCTTTCCACAGCTTTGCTACAACTTCATTTCCACCTAAATAAGATTGTACTGTTAATTAAGTACCAAAAGCGAATAATGATTCAATAATATTCCACAACAAGCATCACCGACCAGATTAGTCACCATTTATGAGATATTTATTAGAGTACTATCTTAGCCATGGCTAACCGCAATATATATTAGCTGCAATATACATATATGTACATACATTATCGACCAAAAATGAGGGATCACTGCGGAAATTACAATAAACTGCTACATGTGTTGTGAAACTAAACATATATTCAAATGAAAACATGTGTTTCTTATAAAATACAAGAATATTTATAATAAAAACATAGAACGGAATAATATTTACTAATTTATTATTCTTGAAAGCAACCGCCTTTAAACTATATATTTCTTTGCAAATATATGGCAATCGTGAGACTAGTTTTTGCAGGATATCTACTGGTATAGTTTGCCAGGCATTCACTAATTGCTAGGTTCTAGGATGTTGGACAGTCGTATTGTACATTTCTGTCTAATTCACCCGCATCAACTCGATGGGATTAATGTCGGGTGATTGCGGCGGCCAAACCATATTTTTTTTT
>SMLS01063652.1:0-25293 GCA_004785975.1 Popillia japonica
TTTAATCTATAACATATTTCTGCTGACTTAGGTTTGTGGCAGTATTGTTATCACTTTCTCACACATATTGACCTATGGCCAAAAGGGCTTCCGCTTTGGAAAGCCCAAAATCCCATTTTCCCATAATCTTGATGTGCTCTGCCATATTGGCAGCTGTGGATCTTTCCATTGAGGTATTTTTTGTACCTCCCAACCCATGAACAGGTTTATGTACGGTTTGGTGGCTCCACTTGGTTCCATCTACTACTTATAAGGTCTTCGGGAATCATTATAGGAGTTGAAAGTGCTTGCAAAGATCATATCTAGAAACAGATCTCTTTTAATTCAATGGCGTACTTTGTGAAGAACCTTGACCAAAGCAAAGGCTGACTAATCTGCCGATGTATCAAAGAAATAAGAGCAGTCAAATTCAATGTGGCTCCAAAGAGAGGCCTGCAGCGAATGAGTTAATATAACACTCCTAAGAGGAAAAAAATGCGACAAAGACTTATCCCCTATTGAAACGCTTCACGTCACTTGCAAAATCAAACGCACTTTCTTGGAATTGACATCCGAACAAAGAAAAGAAATAATCCCACCCTTTAACGTCGAAGACTCTATTCTGGTTCTCGCACCATATACTTAAAAAAAAATTGCGGCCGCTTTCAACCTCCCCCACGTATGCACGTTTATACTCGACAACTGGCGTGCGTAGAAAAAAATATCAGGAGTGAGACAGAAAACAAGAAATCATTTATCATTCGCATCCATATATTCAAGTGTACCCATACGTCATTCTTTCCAGTTCACACGCTTGTGTTTCGCCCCTGATCTACCCGAGTGAATATAATGTAGATGTTGGAGAACGATATTCAAATTTATTTGTTTGACATTTCTTCCCGCACTAATTTATCAACCGTAGGGAGTAATATCCCTAGATGAACCCTAGTTTGCTTACCTAAATTTATCACAGGTAACTTATGTCAATGTCACCGCGAAGTATGATGAGGTTAACAGTAGTAAAAGTTGAATTTATCAAGAAAATTAACAAATACAGGAGCGAATTTCTGACGTAGATATACGTTTGATCTGCGAGTATTTTGCTTTGCTGATGAGGAGATTTTTAATTAAGTTTTAAGCTTCAGCCTGTGACGAAAAAAGTTACAATTTTTTCCGGTGTATGTAATTACGTGTAATTAGGAATAGGGAGGTAGGCCCTCAACATCATGTCGTCAAGGCTCACAGATTCTATTGATATACAACGAAAGATGTTAGGCATGCTTGTTAACACTGTACGTTGTTCGGATTTACAAATTAGAGGCGCAGTAAATAGGATAGTTTACGTGAAATTGTATACGATAATGTGTGTGAGGATCATTGCAGCGGAATAGTTAGAGCAACATCGATTGATGGTTTGCGCCGAAGTTTCCGATATAATCACGTCTGTATTATGCACTTAAGAACTTTCTAGTTTGTGTGTAAGGTTAGTTAAACTTCATATGCAGATATAAGGTAACGAATTGCTTTCGAGGAAAATGCGCTTATAGGTTGACTCCATTAAGGAAGCTATTTCTCTTTCGCGGCAAAAGAAGATGTGCTGTGCTTTCTATTACTGTAATTTGGTTCGCGTACTACACGAAGTAGTAATTAATAAGAGAATGAAACGTAATTACTTTAGTAATGGCAGCCTTCTCGCTCGATAACTTAGAAAATCAAAGACTATTCACGTTGAATTGATGATTACTTAATTGTGAGCAATTACGAACAGTTTTGGTAAAAGGGAGGTCATATTTAGGTCGAAATATCTATAATTTAGTTGGGATGTAATTGATTGAATGTAGAATCTTGGGCTAGGTGCATGTAGTATTATATTGGGGATTTGCCAAAAGCTGAGTTCAGAAAAAAAACATAATGGATCGAATTCTCATCTGTGAAGTCTTGGCCAAACTGAATGTGTCCTCAAACGAATGGTACCACATCTTTGTTGGGGCACTGCGAACGATATCTAAACGTCATATTCCTAGAGGCTGCAGGGCTCCCAAATTCCTAAAAGACCACTTTGCGCAAGTATGAAAGCGACGTAACTGTCAGCTAGCTGATTAAGGAATTGCAATATTAACAAAAACTAAGCGAAGCTCCCAACCCCAACCGTCAGCAAAATTAAACACCTAATGCCAACCGAAAACACCAATTTTCAGAAACACTGACTAGTGTGGCACAGATCAAAAACTTCCGTCTCGAGCCTGTGATTGAATACTTAAACGTTTCAACATATTTTGCGAATCCCCTCAAACTTGGGAAAGACCCAGATTCTCCGAAAAGCCACCAACCAATATCCCTTCTTTGCCATCTGTTTTAGCTTTATGAAAAACTGATCCTCCACAAAATAGAAAAGACTCAAAGCTGATTCCGCACCAAGCAGGTTTCAAACCTGGAAAATCCTGCACCAGTCAAACCCTGACTTTGACAGAACATCTGGAGGAAAGGTTCGAGAATAACACACACAAACGACCGACCAACTTCAGATAATACTAAAACTTTTGCATATGCAGACGATCTGACAATAACATTTAAAAGGCAAAAGGTTTGAAGACATCGAAAAGGAAATAGAAACGGCCCTAAACCTAACAAAACTTAAGTGAGTGCATTCTACCCGAATTCGAGGCAGACAAACCGCAAGCTTACACCACTAGAACCCACAGAAATGCCTATCTACCTTGGGGTTGTAAATAGGATAGTGACAGATTGCATGAATCCCACTCCTATAGAAAATCTGAGAATCTGAACCAAATCTTTAATCTTCGCCATTCAATATTTGGCTAAAAGACGTCGATTCCTAAGCCAAGCTCTAGATGAACCTCTCTCCTACTACCTACTAAGAGAGGACCCACTAAACGGTGTTTCTAGTCACTGAAGAAGCTGTTTTTAACCGCATCAGAACTGGGGTGGTTCCAGTAAAACCCAACCTAACCAAATGGAGTCTGCTGGGCAGAAATTACCACAAATGGGATTGCGGCGCTCTTCAGGACATGGAACACCTTCTTCACTACTTTGCGTCCACCCACAGATGTACCCTCGACGAACTATGACTAGCTGAACAAGAAGTGTTGGACGAAGCCCAATACTGAGCTAACAAACTGTAGAATTCGTTTCTGCTCTGAATTCGGTGGGACTGGAAAGGAATAATTTGAAGCTAGCTATGAACCAAAAAATGGCCAGAATTGGCAAACAGAAGGACTGTTGTGTTCTGCTAGGACAACACTAAGTCGCACATAACTATCATAACTCGCCAAAAACTCCTAGGAGCTTGGTTGGGGGTTTGGATGCATCCATCATACATATATAGTCCAAACCTGACGTTAAGCTTTTAACTTCTGACTGAAATTGCCATCAAGAGAATATTGTGAAAATAGATTACTAGAGCTTTTCGCCACTAGGGCTCAAGACTATGACGTCTTTGCTAAGATGTACCAACTACACATTGATGCAAATTCATTTAATGGGGATTCTTAAATCTCTTTTCCAAAAAACAAATGGCATATTCGAGGAGTTAAAAGACTGCAACTGGTGAGCACAATCTCACCAAAATCAACTGATCTCACGATCTTAATGACGATTACTTCCATAGACCTATTAAGTACTGCAATTTCCTGAAAGGATGTTAGTTTGTAACGAAGAGTTAAGACTCATTTTGAAGATCAAAATTCTTAAAATTTGGGCTGAGATTTGGTACAAAAATGAGGATGACCACGGTAAATTTCTATATGGGTCAGTAGAAGCTATAGATATTCAACCGTTTGACAATTTTCCAATTTTTAAATTTCAAATTGGGCTGTAATCGCCAGGAATAAACGTTCTAAATATATATCTTAGCAATTCTTAACATTTAAATGTCAAACATTGACGTTGATAAGATTTTTTATCGTCAAGCTAGCCAACATTTGACAATTAAGTACTAAATTGTGACTATCTCAACCATATTTGACATTTAAATGTCAAATGGGACAGTAATGCCATTTTGATCAACTATTGCGATCACATTTGAGTTCTAAACATTTAATTTTCTCATATTGGATGTTATGGCTGCTTTAACTCGGCTAGTTGGACACTGTAATGTCAAACACTCCAGGATTATAAACGTTCTGAATATCTATTGTAGCAGTTTTTGATATTTAAGTGTCAAACTTTGCCGTTGGCAAGATTTTTTATCGTCAAGCTAACCAACATTCGAAATTAAGTACTAAATTGTGACTATCTCAACCATGTTTGACATTTAAATGTCAAATTGGACAGTAATGCCATTTTGATCAACTATTACGATCATATTTGAGTTCTAAACATTTAATTTTATCATATTGGGTGTTCTGACTGTCTCAACTCGGCTAGTTGGACATTGTAATGTCAAACACTTCAGGATTATAAACGTTCTGAATATCTATCGTAGCAGTTTTTGACATTTAAATGTCAAACTTTGCCGTTGGCAAGATTTTTTATCGTCAAGCTAGCCAACATTTGACAATTAAGTACTAAATTGTGACTATCTCAACCGTGTTTGACATTTAAATGTCAAATTGGACAGTAATGCCATTTTGATCAACTATTGCGATCACATTTGAGTTTTGAATATTCAATTTTGTCATATTGGGTGTTGTGGTTGCCTTAACTCGGCTAGATAGACATTGTAATGTCAAACACTCCAGGATTATAAACGTTCTGAATATCTATCGTAGCAGTTTTTGACATTTAAATGTCAAACTTTGTTGTTGGCAAGATTTTTCTATCGTCAAGCTAGCCAACATTTGACAATTAAGTACTAAATTGTGACTATCTCAACCGTGTTGACATTTAAATGTCAAATGGGACAGTAATGCCATTTTGATCAACTCTTGCGGTAACATTTGTGTTCGGAATATTTAATTTTCTCATATTGGGTGTTTTAGCTGCTTTAACTCAGCTAGTTGGACACTGTAATGTCAAACACTCGAGGATTATAAATTTTGTGAATATCTATCGTAGCAGTTTTTGACATTTAAATGTCAAACTTTGCCGTTGGCAAGATTTTTTATCGTCAAGCTAGCCAATATTTGACAATTAAATACTAAATTGTGACAATCTCAACCATGTTTGACATTAAAATGTCAAATTGGACAGTAATGCCATTTTGATCAACTATTGCGATCACTTTTGAGTTCTAAACATTTAATTTTCTTTTATTGGGTGTTCTGGCTGCCTTAACTCGGCTGGTTGGACATTGTAATGTCAAACACTCCAGGATTATAAATGTTGTGAATATCTATCGTAGCAGTTTTTGACATTTAAATGTCAAACTTTGTCGTTTGCAAGATTTTTTATCGTCAAGCTAGCCAATATTTGACAATTAAGTACAAAATTTTGACTACCTCAGCCAAATGTGTTGACATTTAAATGTCAAACTGGACTATAATGGCCATTTTAAACAATTATTTGACATTTGAGACATTTAAATGGAAGCCTGTGACACACAGGCTTCCATTTTTACGAACACCATTACAAACTTGTTTACTTTATCGTTCCCGGACTTCGTTTCGGAAAACCCTCCACGACGCAATAAACTCCAATCTTCCCGTTTGATTTTACACCGAGTTTATTTCGACACAGAACATCGGCGCGTCAGAATAAAACGTGTTCGTTCAGCGAGAAAGACTCTGTTAAGTCTCTCGTCGTCCTCGCAGTCTGGCATCCATCTAAAGAGACAAATGTAGGAACTTTACTACTGACATAAATCTGAAAACAAAGTAATGAGTGCACCGTGGATTACGTCTCCTTCTTCTGCCGTCATTTAACTAATCCCGAGGATATTTCGTCCGTTCGCGAAACGTCAACAGAGAAACACTTTTAGTAAGGGAGTCGTCCACCTTCTCCTCGTTTGGAGAGTGGTGATGGAGGTTAGCGGGTGAAAAATGTTTGGGGTGTAAAGGTCTAGCCGTTTTGCCGTGTCGTTTCATTTTTTTTCCCCTTTCCCCTTCGCCGGTTTTGTTTTTCTCGGTAACGGTCGTTAAGGCAGACCCGTAGGGATTTACATAGGACGGCGATATTTCGAAGTTGGAATTAAATGTTTGTTCATTTTTCAGACGGTAATGAAGGTATCGTTTTCGGGGTTTTTTCTGGTGAAGTTTTGGGATTAAATTCCGAAATATAGGTATACCTTTCTGAGGGAGTAGGATCATATAATGCTGATATTAATGAAAATATTTAATGTCACAAAGGGAAGCTCTAAAAATCGTTCAAGGGAAAAATCATAATTAGATGAAAAATCTTCAATAGACGACAAAGTCAGATTTCGTTTGATCATTACCAAATTACTATATAGAAGCATCTACAACTTCTCTACCAAATTCAACATTTAGAATTTTGAATTCAGTTAAAGCCATCCATTGCCCTAATCCCACCCAGATGGTTATCGTTGACGTGGAATCCAGGTTACTCCAAGACTAAAGTAAATGATGAAGTAAGTAGCTTTGATGTATTTCATTGGAACTCAGCTTTTCCTTGGTCTTTCTCAAAAACCAATTATATTATTACTTTTTATAGTCTTGAAATTTTGGACGTAGGTGCCCAACTAAGCATACCAAGCTAATAATATCGAAGCTATTCGATATGTCATTGATGAAAATCCAAAAAGATCCATTTTGGTAATGGTCCAACAGACAAATTTCTCCTATGGTTCATGTCAACTTATTCTAAAGAGACACTTATTCCATGAAACATGCAAGCTACAATGTGTTCATGAGCTTCTTCCAGTAGATTATCCAAGACGAGTGGAATTTTGTTAATGGTTCCAAAATAACTTAAACAATCAGGTTAACCTTAGGACAGGTTTCTTCTCATGGTCTGTACAGGTTTCAGCACTTCAACAATAAACAACGCAGCGAATACTCCACCAAACCCACTAAAGGGCCTTTTTCGAGTGTAAATCTGGCTTAGCAGTACTTTATGGCGATCCATTTGGGCAGAGCAGCTGCGTTTTCCGTTTGGGATTATCATACAGAACCCATTTTTCATCTTTAGTGATCACTTGTGAGTGTTCCAGAATTGTGCCATTGAAGCAGTAAGTTGCATGTGTTGGATCAATTAGCTTTGTTCTCTTTGAACCAATTATGCGGGACCCAAACAGCTACTCTCCCTGCTTCCTAAATCTGCTGCAAAATGTTCTTGGATGATGAACCAATTTATCGATTGTCTGATATGGATTTGCCTCCACTTTCGCCCTTAATACATCTTTGGGCTTACATTATTGTGGTTCCTAATTGATATGAATCGGCAAAATCAAAATTATCGGATTTGAACTTGGAAATCCATCTTGGGCATCATACGAGCGTCTACCTTTTCTAGTATTTGGCTGGTCATGTCTAAATAAGTCACTATAATCGCAGAATGTCTTTGCCACGACTTTGATATATGAAATGCGGAGACCAATGAATGTCAATAAAATAGTGGCCATCATTTTCCAGTATATGACCTTAAACTGAGGCAGCCTGACGCAGACTGATTTACTCAACATATTGTTAAACCAACATAACCTCTGTTTGTAAAAAAGTTGAATAACCTACCAGCAGGTCTACTCTTAGTAAGTAGGCGTATCTGCAACGTGAAAGGTGGGGTTAAATTAAAGATGAGATTTCCTGAACATTGATTGAGTTGCATTGGCTGAAACTGCTGTGGCTGAGGAGCTCTCCTAAACGCTATTTTGTGCATACATTTTTGCTTCATTGCTTGACTAATACTAGAATATTTTAATGACAAATCAGCTGAGGAATGCAGCCTAAATAACTGCAAGACCTTCTCTAAAACTATTTTTTTTATACTTTGTTATTTCCATTTTATTAGTTTTTATAGTCTTGAAAATTTGGACGTAGGTGCCCAACAAAGCATACCAAGCCAAAAATATCGAAGCTATTCGATATGTCATTGAAGAAAATCCAAAAAGATCCATTTTGGTAATGGCCCAACAGAGAAATTTCTCTTATGGATCATGTCAATTTATGCTATAGAGACACTTATTCCATGAAGCATACAAGCTGCAATGTGATCATGAGCTTGTTCCAGTAGATTATCCAAGACGAATGGTTCAATCAGGATAACCTTAGTACAGTTTTGTTCTCGGATGAGGCTTGGCTTTATCTATCTGGATACGTAAATTCAGAGAATATGTGGTTATGGTCTTCAGAAAACTCAAACTTTTTTGTTGAAGAATCATTACATTCCCAAAAAGGTGAGGTTTGGTTGGAATACATCAAAGAAGATTCGTGGGTCCTTTTTTTCTTGAGGGACCCTTAAGGACTGCGCAATATCGCAATGAAGTACTGGTTTTGTTCATAAATCAAATGGACGATAACTGAGTTTTTCCAGCAAGATGGTGCAGCTGCAGTGCACTTGATATACAAATAACTTGTTAGAGTCGTAACTTTAGAAAACGTATTCACTTCACATTCTTTCATCGAAGAGAGAAGAGGGGGTAAGGAGAGGAAGAGGTGATTCTCTCTTTGCGGTCCCAGAACAATCGTATGTACCTACGTCGACGGTATATTTCGAACTCGCTCATGGAATCGCTACTCTAAAAGGGCGCCTGTCTTTAAATATAGATTAGGAAAAGGGGGCCGTTCGCGGAAACGACGGTATCGAACGGAATCGTGGCGGTAGATGGGGAACGCAAAGAGACGAGAGAGTTCCATTGAAATTGCTCACTCGACGACCATTATATATTTACGTTATGACTCGTTGAAAGATTCAGAATTTGCCGACTGCGAATCGTGTATATTTCAGATTGCGCTATCGGAAGTTGCCGTTTTATAATTAAAACGTTTTCGCCATTCGATTGTTGCTTCAAGAACGCCTTTGGTTAGTTCGATCACTACGATCATCATAGGATTACATTCTAAAATTGAAAATGTTCAGTCCAGCAGTAACCTGGAACAAGCGCCCCAATACTACAACGATAGTTCAGTCCACCTATTTACCTAAGAAGACCCATCCACTGAAACCGGGGACGCCCTAATTTCTAATCTCACTGTTTACTTAGGACAAGAAAACAGCTCTTGATTTAAGTGAAGAGACGCCAGCGGATATGTTGGCTTAAGTTAATTACGCGATAAAATATTGAAACCTCCGTCTCCGAAGGAAGCCCTAAAGTTACAACAGGTCCGCTTGTTTGATTATGCGTGGATGGAGAGGAAATCTTAGGAGAAATCAAGTATCTGTTTCTTTTTAAAAGACGAGAACGCAGAATTAGAGATGGGACGCATCTATAATTTAACTCTAACCTGAATTGTACGGTTGTCTAGTTAACGCCAAGAGATTACTAACCGCAATGAACGTATGTACATACATATGTACGTACTGTACTTATGTTTTGTGAAAGGAGATATGTGTACTTGTATTGTAGCGAAAATTCACTAATTACAAGTTGCTACGACAGCGTAAACGTGGAAAACGGCGGAATGGATTGTAATGAAGATTAGACTAGAAATTTCCACTACAGTGGGCGAGTAATATGAATGTAACCTGCTTGTTCTCTACCTTTGATTATTCTTCAAGTAGTAATTTGGTTTTCGTGAATGTTATTCGGGTTTTTAGGGAGATATGTGTTTTATCGTTGAATCGTTTATTCTATTCTAGGCTCTAATGAATTGAGCATTTAGTTCAGTTTAGTCTTCTAATTTGATCCTTATGAAAATCTTGTGGTGGACCCAATAGTTGTAGAAATACCTTTAATGAAACAACACAATCACAAAGAACTGAATTTTTCAATTAGATAAGATAGAATAAGAGAAGGGTTTATAGGAAAAACATCGTATGTCAAAAAAGCGTAATTTACATACACATAAAAAGAATTTTTAATTCAAACAAATATAACTCAAGTTAAGAATATCACTGTTTTATATATACGCAAATAAATATATTCTTGGATCAAAAATAATATCTACTTAATTTTCAAGAATGAAATGTCTTAGTACAAGAAAATCATTCTTTAAAACAAGCCATTAATTACTGTAAGTAAGGATTGCAATTAAGGCGTAAGTAAGTAGATATTCTTAGTGAAAGAATGTGTTTAATTGAATGAAGCGATATATTCTTAGATCAAAGATAATATTTATTTAATTTTCAAGAATGGAATGTTTTAGTACAAGAAAATCATTCGTTGAAATAAGCCATTAATTACTATAAGTAAATATTGCAATATTCTTAGTCAAACAACGTTTTTAATTGAATGAAGCTTTATTCTCTCGCGAAGAGATCAAAATAAGAGAGATACATTTGCCAGAAGAGATTGACTGTGGTAAGTGCAAGAAAACTATCACTTGAATGAAATGTTTGTTACGTTGAAAGAAGATTGTACTTTTGTTTGCATCAACACTTTCTTCTCGTGATCATGTTTCGTATTTATTAGTAAGTACTTTTCGGTACGGCACACACACACACTGGTATATACTGTAACGTGCCTTTGTGGTATTGAGAAAACGCACGGTCCCGTTAGCTAGCTCGGTTGATTCAAAAACTTGGTAGAGTGGGTCGGTATTGGGTTCGTGGATACGACAAGTTGTATTGTACTTGGTGAACAAATTAATGACTGAATAAAGCATACACAGTAATAAAAATTGTCTCGTTTATTTTTCTTTTATCATTTAATCAACAGATACCAGCAAAAAGTCGATTATTGCAAATGAAAATTCAATCATTAGGTTATACAACCAGTTATACTTGAAGAGTGGAAAATCAAAATTAAGTTATACAACTTCGTGGTCGATGTCGCTAGTGGTAAAAGCAAAATGTCAACACACGACTTTAGTGAGATTTATATCAGACTCGCACCTTTTACAAATTCCACAAATAATAATGCAAATAATAATTCTAAATAAAATACAACTTGAAGAATACAATAAAATACGGGTACGATCTTTATTTCTTGACTAACCTGTTAAATCCAGGAATAACTGGGATGTTTTGGGAGGGACTAAGGTTTGTTGACCATTGTTGGTGGGAATTCTCGCGTGTGGAAACTTCGTAGACAAATGTGTCCGGATCAATTGATAGGGATTTGGAGAGTCTCAGGAAATTAATTTCTTTATCTTGGAACTCAAATACAACTCCTTAAATTTAGCTAACTGGTGAGTGCTGTTTTTAAACGGCCGCTGGATCGAATATTCTGACGTTAACGTTTAACACTGGACAAAAGTGAGGTTAGGAATCTTGTTTATCGGAGCGCAAATTTTAGCGTGCGAATGCTTTCGATGTTAAACGTATCTCCCCTATTTGTTTCTATGGAAATTAACAACAAAATCTGAAAATTCCAGGCTGTGATTGGTGGAAATGCCGTGTGATCAAAAATAACAAGTGAACATCGTTTTTCATTTTTAAAAATCTGGAAAATATTTCGAAAATTCATTTTTGGATTAGAAAACGAAGTGGAAAATCGAATTCTACGGAGAAGTTTAGGTCTTTATTCGGAATTTCACAAATTAAAGATGCTTTTGAAGCTACCTGTCAGATACAAATTAAAATAGAAAATACTCATTTAAAAGGGAATTTACCAGTGGCAACTTATGTGAAACGTGTTGTTGAATACCTAAGGATCGTTTTCATGCTTAGTATGATATCGAGAAAATGTTATTCAGTGCAATCCAGAAATTGAGATCATCGGTAATATTTTACTATGCTAACAGATTTTTCCACTCTTTTACAATATTCTTTACAGTTTTTCTATTACAATCATAATTCTTACCACTAAGGCTCGAGTTTCTGATATATACCAGGGTTAATGGACAAGTATTGAAAAAAATTCCTTCGGAAAGGATGTGAATTGACATAGAATAAACGTATACTTAACTGGATTCAAACGATCAGGCACAGTAAGTGTATTCTCTCTATTTGTACTTCTTATACCGTGTTTGTGTCATGTGTGTGTGTGATTATGCCATGTTTTGAGAGGTATCAGCCGTCTTAGCCCCTCGTGTGCGATGCAAAATTGATCGTCCTTACCAATTTAGCTCGGAAAAGCTAAGCTGGACTTCTACCTAACAATCGCGGCATGTGTGGTGTGTGAGTGTGAATAATGTACCAGGACAATACATATGTATGTATATACCAGTAGGTACACCATACTGATAAGTAACAATAAGTACGAAACTCCAGTCTACGGTTGCATCATTTTCTTGCGGATTATACCCAAAACCCTTTATATAAATTTGCTTTGCTTTTTCTTAATATATAATAATTTTCTTGTTCTTCTTGGGATTCGGCACTAGCTTGTTCTGAAAAAATTTAACAGACATAGTATGTTTAAATTTATTGTAAGAAACATTTCGAAATTTTGTATTTTACACTCCTTCTTAATCTGTAATTACAAGAGATGTTCAAATTAATTAAAATGGCTATAAAAATAGTTTCTTAAAATAAATTATACTATTCGTTAAATTTATTTAACTATATATATACGCAATATATTCTTTCATAAATAAATCACTGACTATCTTATGTATATCACTGCTATTATAGGATTCTTCATATTAGAGAAAAACTAAACCAGAAATTCATTTGTAATATAAATTTATTTAAAAAAATGCAACGCTATCATTACATTAAGTGTCAATCTATATTTACATTGGATTACAATCTGGCATTTTATGTAGCACTATAGGAAATATAGAATTTAAATCTTCTAAAGTAAAACTTCTAAATGTATTAGTTTCCTCTACACAATAAGCCCACTGTGTAAATTAAAATACAATGTTGTTAACATTTGGCACACGAAGCAGATAAGCTGTAAGTCATCTCTGGAAATAAGAATATATATTATTATATATATTATATTATATATAAATTGAAGAATAGCGGCGTAACTTCGATTTTCGTAATTTTTGGTATAACGTATCCTTGATTCCCAAAACGACGGAACAGGAAAAATTTTAACGCGAACGCACCTATTTTCGCGAGAAAAAAATAATAAAAATATTACATTTACCATCATACAACCACCATACAATATTACCATCTACCAGGCACTGAAAGAAATATTTTCCTTAATTTTTTTGATTCTTAATTCGACGTTTCTGTCATTTTCTGGCATTTTCTGTCGTATTTGGACTCCAGGATACGTTATACGTTACTTTACAGAAAATGCCCGATCTAACCTCAAAATAACGCTACCTTTTTTAGGTGCGTCCGCGCTAAAATTTTTGCATTTTACCCCTGTTTTAGGACCCAAGGATACCTTATACCAACAATTACGAAAATCGGAGTTACGCAGCTATTCTTTAATTTCTACTTTCAATATATACTAACTAACTAACTAACTATGCTAAGCTAATGGCCACCTAATGACTTAGGTCTACATTTTGATGCGCGGACATAATGTGCGTTTGTCAAGTGACCATATTATTTCGATATTACTCCTTCCCGTCAGAACATCATAACCTTTTCAAAAAAACTTCCACCTCAAAATAAGCATTTTTTTCTTGAAACATTCGAATCTTCAATAGAATATATTTTATTAATTTGAGAATCTGTTCCACTTTTTGCCTGAACCTTTTATTTCTTAGATAGAGAAACTTACTCCTTGGAGAAAATATATTTTTCTTCAAACAAGCTATACAACCAAGAGTATAATTTATTACAATTAAGTAAAATAGATGATTCTATACAAGTACAATTTCTTGTTCTGAATAAGGACACATTTGAAAGAAATAAAACTTTAAAAAAAAATATATTTACTTAATAAAAGAAATCTTTTCTATGTGTGCAGTAAAGGCAAAAAACTTCTTCGTTAATATTTCGAAATATTGTTTACACTGATGTTACAGCTAGATATAGGCTTTAAAAACAGTTCAGTCGCTTTGAATATTATTGAGAATAATGGCAAGAAAATGTATTTTTCTGTTTGACATGTGGTGTTTTTGCAAGAAACTAAAAAACTGTCCTTACAAAATAAACGATTATTATTTATTGAATTCGAAGTGAAAACAAACTCAACAAAACAAGAACAGTACTTGTCCAAAAATTGTATTTTGAGATAATTAAAAAAAACTGTCAAGCTCCACAACCATTGAATGTTCAGCTGTGACATGCACAGAGAAGTTGTAGTGCCTTTTGAGGTAAATGTGTTTATGAATAAAAAATGAAGAAAAACTAACCCACTTTACAGTTACACATAAAAAAAGTTCATGGACATGTACTGTTCTTGGATTCAGTATTTGTTGAGATAGTATTATCTTTATTTTAAGTGTTCTAATTGTCATAACACCTTTAAAACTCGATGAGAAATGGTATGCAACAAGAAAAAAATATTATTTATTAGAGATAATATTGAAAAAAGGTACTAAACTATTAACACAACATATTGTAACATAATAATATTAACATAATGGCTAGTTAAACTTTTTCTGCCTCACTATTCTTCCACGAAGTGACATAGTAGTAGAACTTCAGAGTTTCGCCCGTTATGTACTGCATTACTTTTTTAATATCACTGATCTTCTTATCATTGATAGGAACTGGTTCTTCATAGGCACGTTTGGTAGGGAGGACAGGACTCTGTTTATTTTGCTTTAACAATTTAAAGGTATGACAAATCAGACCATCTATAAATTTATAGGTGTTAACGTATCCTGGGGATGAGCAGCCGTAAATAAACTGCCTGTAGTTGGAAACAGTAAAGAGTAAAGTTAACATTATTTTCTGCAGAACCAACGGGTCTTATTGCGACAGAAGTTTTGTTGTAACTAGCAGGCCACCATTTTTTAAAACCAAGGATATCTTGGTAGGTAATTTGTTTAACAGTGAATGGTTTATTCTTTCTGCAAGATATCATCATTTCCTCATACTCTTCTAGGATGTACACCCGGTCATGCTTTCTAACAAGTCTCTTTAATGTGCCAAAATCCCTGTCGCAGGGCAAAAACGAATGCCCTCGTACCGGACAATAATGACAGATTTTCTTAAATCTCTTAGTTGCCTGTAATGCAAAAAGAAAACGAACCATTGTATTGCTACGATTTTGCCCGTCAGAAAATATGTGCAACCCAGTTGTGTTCGCAGAGATATGATAGTCGATGTAATCTTTAAGAAAAGTTCACACTTCGTCTTTACGAGCTTGCCCTTAATGGTAGGTATAAAAATGACCCGTGTTATCTTTCAGGTTATGTACTTCAAAAGCATATACCGATAATTGTCGAAAGTAAAAAATCTCTTGCACGGGTATATTTGGAAGAGGCAAGTTTTGGATGTAGTCAAATGTAATACCTGCAACATCGAGTCGTTCTTCACACATTTTCTCCACTTGTTTAAGGTTTGTGTAAAATTTTTTAGCTCATCGTGTGTTTGTGTGAGACCTTGTGTTACTCCTCTCTCCTGTAGGGCGCCCAAAATGCGCTGCCAAGATGCGCTCTTGAAAGCGTTCTTTACGTCCAAAGTCACCATGGCGCAGAGTCTACGGTTCTGGTGGCCTGCAAAGTCAGCCGCAGCTTTTGCTTGCGCTATGACTTGTAGGATAGCGTGTGTAGTTTGTCTACATTCGCGAAATCCATACTGGTTATCTGCTAAGCCACCGGTGCGTTCGAGCTCGTCTTATAGCCTGGCCAGTATGAGATGCTCATAGAGTTTGCCTTCGACATTAAGAAGGTAAATGGGGCGATATGAACTAGGCTCGCTTACGGGCTTGTTTTCTTTTCTAATCAACAAAAGGTTTGCCTTTTTCTAAGGTTTTGGAAATTCACCTCTTAGTCCCAGAGAATTGTACATCGCCATAGTGTAGTTCAGATTTGTTCCTTCACAACTTCTGGAGGTATGCCTGCCGGTCCAGGGGATCTGTTGATCTTTAACCGCGATTGTGCTATTAGAAGCTCTTCCTTGGTGAATTCTTCGAACGGAGCATCGGGTGGGCAATCAAAATATACATTGCTATGCCTCGGAAAGAGATGTATACTAGCGTTCTTGGTGGTCTCTGACGACAATGGAGGACGCGCTTGGTTATGTCCTAGTTGCTTTCTCACGATTTTGTAACCATCTTCTCACATATCTCTATCTATGTAGGTCGTCTCTGAGTAATTTCCATGCGGCTCCCTTGGCGTCTCGAATCTTGTTCTGGAGTGTCTCCTTGCTTTACGTAGTCGTCCCTGCACCCTTGCGTGAGTTGTGGTTGGCTCTGTCTCGCACGTCTGGTGTAAGCCCTTCTGTTCTTTATACAGACATCACGCAGTTCAGAAATTTCGGTGCTCCGCCAGTAAACAGGCTGTCTTTGGCTACACTGATTTTTCCTTGGCATACACGTGTCACAGAGTTTCGTTAACGTTTCTGTGAACCTAGGGACCAACGGATTGACGGTCGCTAGGTCAAGCACTTCCCAACACTGAACCTTGCTAGATACGTCCACAGTGGCTAAAGTAAGGTCAAAGATTGAAGTGTAACCCCGTCTCTCAAAAGTCGGACAATTTCCTTTGTTTTGGAGTATGAGGTCATATTGCGCCATCCACTCCGTCATAATTTGGCCTCTATTATCTGTAGTGGCCATTCCCCATTGAGGGGATTTCGCATTAAAGTCGCCTGCTATAATTTTTCTGGTCTTTCCATACATAGTGCTTCTCCTATTTTTGCCAAAAGGGATTCAAAATCCTGGGTATCTTGATTTGGTGATGCATAACAGTTGTATGGGGTGAAGTTTGGGGTACGAACAAAAGAAAAACCTCTTCCGTAGCCGTGCCCTTTAATTAGAAGCTCCCGGTCTATTGTACCGATCGCCGTGTCCGCTGTTTTTGATGGCTATTTTATTTGGCTCACTAACAGCTATTAGGCATGCTCCTATTTCCATCCCTAACCTAGTTTTAATACCAACTATCTAACGTTGGCTATATACAGGCTGTCCGCACCGAGACTGACTGGCGTAGAATGTGTATGTATAGCTTACCTACATCAGCGTTGAAATTTCTAAAATATCCTAATTTATCCCAAACAACTGTGGTATTATAAACCGCTTTATTGGACAATACTTACTAAGATGTTTCTAGATATTTTCTGTGGTAGAAATTCGAAAAATTTGCAAATTTTTTTCTACAAGTTTACCAGATTTTTTCTGGGTTTTACTTGTCTTCATCCATGAATTTGTTGTGAGATTCTCGTTGCAATCATCAGCGTAACTGAACCTAGTATACAATCCAAATCTTGAGAGTTCTAATTTATTTTATCCCTCATCTCTTTAAACCCTTCCAGAATGTAGTACCAACCGGAAATGACCGCTAGATCGATATCGTAGAACCCCCTTCAGACAGACAGAGAGGGAGAGGGCTAGAAAGAGAGGTCACGTTCTATTTTTTCTTCCTCCGTCTGCCCTAAGCTAATTAGGAAGGTTGGCAAGCGAAATCGCGTTACATTAATAATGGCTAAAAAGCGGAGTTTCTCGCGACGATAAATAATTTCCGAATAACTCTATTAATTCTTATGGTGCATTAACATGGCCCGTCCGGGCGAATTCCCGAATTGCCGCTGAAACGGTGAAAAATGGGCGCTGCAGTCTTTGCGGGCCCCTTTAACCGAAGCGAAAGGAGGCCACCGTAATAAATAGCGTAATGTAGTGTACCCTAATCCCCCTGTCGTACATTTACCGAAATATATTGGTGTATTAGGAGTGTACACAATGAAGATGCAGATGTTTTAAAACCCCCATATACGTACATAGATCAAAATCGCAAGAAGTTACATATAACGTAGGTATATAAAAAAATAAATTTTATCTTTCGACATATCTCTCATAAATTTTTACATTATAAAGCCGCGTTTTCCTCAGTAAAGCACCCTTTTTCCGCCCTAAAAACGCCGCTCTTTCGCCTTTTAAAACGTCCACGATTCGAAAAAATAACCTGCGGCAAAGCAGCAAAAAAAATTACACCGAAACACGTTAAGATAACTCTTTTACATCGTCGCTGACAGGAAGATAACCGCAAATCGGACGAGTTAAATAATACATAACCCCCGGCGAAAACACCGAACGCGTTTTTCCTCTCGTGGAGTGCCGCAGAATCGTGTTGATGCGAACAGCGATAAGATCTTAACCAGCCCTCGCCCCCTCACCTCCCCTCATCGGTCGTTTTTTTTTCTTTTACTAAACATTAAAGCGACCGCTTATGTTTTTATTCCTCATCCAGCAGAAGGTCTTGAGTCTAGGATGACGGTGATGCGGGGATATCGAACGGGTTATGCGTTTTTGCGGTCGCAGTAGCTTCCATAAAAAGTGGACCCTGCCCGGGCCAAAGCTCCATTTTCATTACCGGGCGTTTAACCTACAACAACCCACACACCGCACAAGATGGATACACTCACATTCTCTCTTAATTTCATCCACTTTACCCCCCTCGCCGGATGGGGTTGAACGTTACGGAGTAACGTTCTGAGCGATGTTACCATTTTCCTTTATTTATGTTTATGAGGTTGGCGTTTATGCCGAGCAGAAATTGTTTGTATCTCTTCAACGCGGCCTCCACCATGCTACGTTGCATGCGTGACAGATAAATGTGGCGGCGGCGGAATAATGGAAAGAAGAAATATTGCTGTAGTAAAAGTATTAAAAGCTGCTACTTAATTAGATGTTGGCATTAAAACGAAATGTTTAATTTTATTTGGGATCTAATTTAATGGAGGGTTTGTTTGTTAGAATTAAATTTAAACGGCGTTTGACACGAAGTCTGGGAGCTGCTCAATCGCTTAGCGTAACGAGCTTGTGAATGAGTGCTTTAGCAGATCTGATCTAGTCTGTTGTAGTAGAAAGATCTTCAAGAACTTCCTCTTTAGGTTTCTTAAACTGACAGCTAACCTTCTTTGGTAACAGCAAGTGGTACACGGCTGGTAAGGTAACCCACAATAGAGTCGCAGCTTAAGTTTCAGTCGTCACTAGAACGTTGTACTTAGGTACATATATACACATCGACAAATAAATATCAAATAAACTAACCACTAACCTGGGTTTAAGTGCCGAACTGATCGGTCTAACTTTTTCTCGTTCCCAAACATTAAAATCATCTTGGTGGTCAAAGATTTCCATCCAATCAAGACTATTGCAGAAACAAACAATTACTTTGCTGGATCTGATTAATGGTGGGGTTGATTGATTGATTTATTTGAACTGTTGGTACGCTTCTTACGTCGTTCCCTTAACACCGCGGCCAGTGACCTATTGTATTATTTCGTGCGGATAAACAGATTAGTTCCCTTTACTAAGTTTACTAGCCTGTATGGTAAATTTCGTTCCGGTAGGCCTGTTAGCTGGTTAGTTCGTTCCAATGCAGCACATTCAATTACGACGTGGTAGGCTGCTTCTTTCTCCTGATTACATTATCTGCAGATAGGTTCGACTTAAAGATTCCAATTCTATGCAGATATTTCCTTAGGCGGCCGTGTCCTGTTAGCGTCATTGTTCTAACCTGTAGTCGCTTAAGAGCCAACACATCTGCTGTTAATTCCTGCGGTGGCTGTTCCATCATCCGTTTGCTATATAACTGACTGCCGGAGCCGATTCAGTTGACCAGCACATCCTGACCGTTGGGTGAGCCGAAGTTTTGTTGGCTCCATATACCCCCGAGTATTCTGAAGAGTGGGCCGATCCAGTTGGCCTCTTCAGAATCACCACCGTCCGTTCGCAGAGTGGGTCGAGGTCTCGTTGGCCTCTGCGAAACCATCACCGATTCAGACACAGAGTGGGCCGAGCTCGTTGGCCTCTGTGTATCCCTTCGGTGAGGTGTCAAGTTTGTTGACCCTCACAACACACCGTTGCCCCATATATGACTATCTAAATCCCCGGAATCCCGAAAGTACCGTTGCACTATATACTTTGAGTATACAGAGTAGATGCCATAGACTTTTAAAAACAACTCACATGTTACAATGGTATAACTCCCAAGTTTTATGGCTTACCAAAGAAACATAAATCTAATGCGCCCTTGAGGCCTATAGTTTCTTCTGTTGCTTCTCCTACTTACAAGCTCTCGAATTTTATTTCGAGAGCTTTGCATGACTGCTTTGTGCACAGAACCACATACAATGTCTCAGATTCTTTTGACTTTGTTGATGCCATAAAATCAAGTAGTTCTCGTAGTTTCTCTATTTACCAATGTCCTTCTAGATCTTGTACTGGACACGGTTCGGTTGGAATGGGACTCTTTGTATACTCACACTAATATACCTTGAGATGAATTCATATCCCTTTTGACGTTTTCATTCAACTCCTCCATTTTGACTTTTAATTCTAAATTCTATAAACAAAAGTTCGGTACACCTATGGGTAGCCTCTGCAGCCCTTTTATAGCATGTATCGTCATGGATTGTCTGTTGGACTCTGTGATCCCCACAATCCTTTTCCCATTCCCGTTTATTTTTAAATATGTTGATGACCTTCTCACTGCTGTGCCTGATGATAAAATCGAAGACACTTTCCTGTGTTTCAAAAGATTCGATCCTTCCATTCAATTTACTGTGGAAGTTGAAGTAGATAATTCTGTTCCTTTTTTGGATACTAGGGTCATCGGAAATTCAGACCAATCAATTACTTTGGATTGGTATACTACGGTTCCTTTGTCCATTAGTGTACACACCTTCACTTTTGGCCATGTGTGTACACTACTCTGTTCCTTCACATACTACCACCTGTTTCTCCATAATTTTGGCGCGATTCTTGCCAGTTTCCTAACCTCAATAGACGATTCGTGGCGTGATTGCACCTCTCATTGATTTTATCCACAATGATAATAGTTTAAATCCACCAAACATTCCAAAAGCTAAGCTAACATTTCTAATTTATCTAACTGCAATGCCATGTAATTCTTCAGGAATTATATTAATGACAAACAGAATAAGTTTGTATTAAATAATAATATAAAGACTAATACAGATCTAAAGACTAAATCAGATACTAAGAAAAATATAGGTAACTGTTGGACACACTACAGTTTATTTTCATTTCATTTTCTATTTTCTTTGTTTTATTTTACTTCGTCTGTCATCATGACGGTCGAATAAAAATCTGGTAAGAAATTATGTTATACTTAGAGGGATCTTCCCTGAGTATCCAAGTACCAGATTTTATCCTAACGGAACTAGGGCGTTCCTAAGAAAAAACAACGTTCTTTGTGTACCGTTGTGGATTGGATCTACGCCTGCCTCCCTTGTGTGGAGATAAATGGTGGGTAGCAATATTCAATTCCAAAATAAATGGTTGATTTTCAAAAAGAATGTTGCAACCGCACATCTGTCCAATATCTGCGAGAATTGTTTGAATCTAAACGTCAATAATTATAATGAACTCAGATTAGTTTTCCTAACGTGCAACAATGTAGATCAATACGTTACATCCTGCCATTCAACATCCTGATATTATAAAAAACTTCAGCTCATAACAGCTCGCATCGTTGCCATGTTGATGCTAACAGGTTTTTACGACCCATAAAATTGACGTTTTATATCTTCTCATCTACGTATCTACGACGTGATCTAACATCGCAGTGCACAACAACGCTACAGTATCTCCACCTAATCCGGCGTGCAAATCGTATAAATTTACAGTCGCCTCTTCCGTATTATCGCGACAATATCAACTGTGTACATTGTTTCAATTCGCCGATCCGTTAGACGTCAAAGCAAGACGACCGACGCTACGTTTTATCGTGATCCTCGCAGTTAATACCGAGACACATTGCGCTTAACTTCATTTATTACATTCCGAACAATGTTATAACGCAGAACAACAGAATTTTATTCCGGATTAAAAATTTTAATAAGTTTAATTAAACGTAGCATCCTCCCCTTAGAGACGGCGAAAGGTCGTTTCAGATATCGACTTCCACAGCTAACTTATTCATTACCGGTGCTTTGCTGGCAAGAAGAGACAATACACTTGATTAAAATTTATCTCTCCGGTTTTCGGAAAGTCGGCACAAATTTCGTTACATTCATCCTTAATTAATAGAAACAACGAACGAACGGCCGGAAAGAAAAGAGGGAGAAAGTAGGGCATAACAGAAGGCGTATCATTCGAGTGGAAAGCTCAAGATGAACGGACGCAGTGGGGAACGAAAAGAATGGCTAATTTCTTAAATTACCCATTTCTGTATCGTTAATTCGTTGGAAAGAGATCCTAGTCGGTTGCTTCGAAGGAAAAAAAAGAAATGAAATTTGTGTTCTTCTATTGGTAAATCAATTTCTTATTTTTCAATATTTTGCTATTATATCGCGGTAATAAATAACCTCGTATGCGAACTAACAAAAAAATATTTACCATATAATAGAAACTGGGAGTAAATCCCACGGAAAGTATAGAATTTTCTTGGGGGGTAGTATTACGTTCACGTGCTTCGCAAGGTTTATGCAAATTTCTTTTTATTCAAAGCTTACCGGAAAGCTTTTTTCCACGTCGCAACAGGCGCCAGACAACGGCGGACAGGATGGATGAGTTGGTTACAGCGTAACGTATAAGGACGACCTCCCCTATTTATGTGGAAGGGAACATTGAAAGCTGGATATACTATCGGTTGTATCTTATTTGAATATCAACCGAACAATATTTCATATATAGGTAAGTAGATGCTTTTCCTTTCAGCTCGAGTTACGTTGACTGAAATATCGGAGCTCGATTTATAAGCGGGGGATTCCGAATAGAAATGAGGTTGTTTAAATCGGTGCCCCATCAAAATGGATTTCGTAGATGTGGTGGGGGATTTATGGGACCCGTCAATAATTATCTAGGGTTGGTCGTGTTAGAAACATTTTGCTCCCCAATACAATATTATTAACACCTGGCACCGTTGCTGCAACTGGCCCAGACCAGAAATCAGCTTGGCGAGGAGAAGATTCAAATGGATAAAAGGTCCTCAGAACTCTCCAAAATGCAGAACAACGTACGAGAGAAATATGGAATGGGGCTCGGCAATTGTGGAAATTACAATACCAGAAGACCGCCTATATGAGGAAGGGACAATGAGCGAGGACAAATTAGCATATGCAAAGGAAAGACAGTATGAGCAACGAAAATGTAGTACCCGACCAGAAACTAAGGCATGAAAGGCACTTTCTCAGATGTTAAACAACAATGATAGCACACACCAAACCTCACCTTATGCTGGAATTCTGGAACGAATCATGATTCCTACCAGTGACAATAAGTGGATCCAAGCAGTTAGAAGATCTGTAAGTCTTATCAAGTCGTGACGCATGCTATCGGAGGAATACTCAATTCGACAAGACCGGGACCAGATAAAATCTAAAATTTTTGGTAGAAACAATTCAAATCCACACACAGTAAGGCACCACTTATCTACTCTGAAAAACGTTTATCCTCTTAGCAAGACCTGACAAATACAGACCTACAACATGCTTGCCAGCAATTTATAAAACATCAGTAATAGCAGAGAAAATTCTTATTCCTTTCTTGAAAAAGGCTGAAATTGCTGCATTTTTATAGATCCTCATCTTGTTCCATGATCCGTTTGCTGTGCCTTTTTCCAGGTACATGGTTCTAATTTAATTCGTTTTTTTTGCGGTCCACTCATTAATTGCACCATATACTGCACTATTTGTAATGCTTAAACCAGCCTCCAGTCCCGTAAATTTCATTTGGAAACCTTGTTGTTCTAGCTGGTCTGCATTCTTCATTGTCTGCTATACCCCAGTGCCCTGGCAGCCACCCCAAGTTGACCTCGTTGTGCCTGACTAGACCAGTTTGGTCTTACAGACACTCCCACACTAGTTTGCGGACTAAATGATAAGATGCTGAAGCCTTTAAAGCTGCTTGACTGACGATAGAAAGCGAGAACGCTCATTAACACCAACGCCAGAATTAGTACATGTTTTTGCTCCACTAGTTTACCAGTTTCCCCATTTCTCCACTCATTCCAAGCTTTCAAGAACAATTTGTCACAGGAGATCCTGGTAGTTGCTATGCCGCTGCCAATATCAGAGATTGGGTTTCTGACTACTGTTTCGATTCTGGTGTGTCCCTACCCATAGTAGTACCCCCAGTTGTTAGTATGTCTTAATCTGTTCGCTCCCATTTTTGCCTCTTCCATGATAAATTTTCGTTTTCTTTAACTGTGAGTTTGAAGTTTGCTACCAGGCCGTTGTTGACTATTTAGTCATAAAATCGAAAATATATTGAATATATTTCGGCACCGACTTAAAGTCGATAACCCAGAAAGTATTACATGCGCAGATTCAGAGCCGCTGTACTAGCGAGGATCCACCTCGATCAAAACTTATCTAGCGCACGTGTACCCGTTTGGCAGAAAATGGACGAAGTGCGAACGTGGTCGATCGTTCTAGAGGCAAGGAGATAGCGGAAACAAAATGAAACAATGTTACCAACCCCAGACAAAATAAGGTGGTGCCACTACACAGTAATTAGTGTCTGACAGTTCTTAAATCTGACAGCTCTACGCATAACCTATCTATCAAAACAAAATCTAAAACTTAGAAATAATTGCAAGATAACAATCTCGGCTGATTGTCGTGGAAGGTAACGTTAAAAGGGTAAATATACAATGATTTAATACGGTGAACGCTACTACCAAGGCAGACAGATGTAATATGTCCAGCCAACTACGAATTTTCAGGTAAAGCAACGTACAACCCGAATGTTCTTCAGGACCAACAAAATATTCACGAGGCAGGACTAAAAGAGGATTAAGTACCACGAAACACGTTAAAGTATGAACTATCGAGGGTGTTGTATCGACAAAGAGTTTCCATAAGCTAGGTATTCATATGCGATAAAAGATACCGCTCCAATTAACATTGTTCGTAGAACCAAACCTGTTAAATTCAGATAGTAAATAGAAATAGGACAAGGAAATCCACAAGTTGACATCAAAATAGGGAAGGTGTAAACAGACAATTCTTGCAATTACGGAGAGAATTTACCAATTACGTTAAAAAAAAGTACTTGTTGAATAGCATTATCAGCCGTTAAGGTAGGCCGTCAAAACTACACGAATGTCAATGCGCGTGCAATAAATTTAGTTTCCAGGCGTAACACTTTATAGATCCTCATCTTGTTCCATACAGGTACATGGTTCTAATTTAATTCGTATTGTTTTGCGGTCCACTCATTAATTGCAGCATATACTGCACTATTTGTAATGCTTAATCCAGCCTCCAGTCCCGCAAATTTCATTTGGAAACCTTGTTGTTCTAGCTGGTCTGCATTCTTCATTGTCTGCTATACCCCAGTGCTCTGGCAGCCACCCCAAGTTGACCTCGTTGTGCCTGACTAGACCAGTTTGGTCTTACAGACACTCCCACACTAGTTTGGGG
>ML217894.1:0-18948 GCA_004785975.1 Popillia japonica
ACAATCGCCCATCAGAGTAGCTTGAAGGTCATTCACGTAAATCAGAATAAGAGTTGTGGTCTACTTGATTGACGTTTTATTGTAGTATATCTTTTACTATCAGTAATTTTTCTTTAATATGGCATCGCACAAAGAAGGGTTCATGTTTAGAATTCCTGTGATTTTGAATGCAAGGATCTGTCCACATTTTCGTATTAAAAGTAGAATAAAATCTCACCCATAAATGCATTCTTGTGCAAATTTGCAGTGTACTGGCTAAATTTATCTTTTAAATTTAGATAATAGTGTGACGATATTAAATAGCAAACACTATCTATATTTAGCCTTTCATGATTTTATATCAATCTGGAAACGGTTGATAGTTTACATATTGTGACGTTATTAGCAATGTTAGCAGTTCGTATTAGCTACATATGTACATATGTGACGCCATACACCAAGAAGAACGAATACTTTACTCTTTGCCTTTCAGCTTTCATTCTTCTTTAAATTTTTTCGTACTAGAAAATGCAACAAACAAATTAAAAGAAACTATTTACTGCAGTTTACCAAATTTATTATTGCGTTTATTAATGTTTATCAGAAATATATGCGGTTTAGGTAACATAGATACAACTCCAGTAAACTAATTGGTTGAGAATAGATGGTACATCAATATTTATAATTTTAACGATAAAATTCGCTCGGGAAGTCGATAGTCTAAGCGGAATTGTTGGAACAAAGATGGATAATTGTGTGTTTATATTGCCTAAATTGCTTTTTATATGAACTAAAATTGCAAATATGTTCAGCGCTCATTATAATTTGAGAATAACTTTGAGAAATCTATTTGCTTATTTCAATCGTTTGCAATGTTGAACCAATATGAAACATTATGTAGTTCCCGATATACCTACATACCAAGTAATATTTTATGCGCTAATCGCTGCAATAAAAGCCACCTGCCTAATGTTAATATTGTTGTTGAAATTATTATAAGCAATTCTTCAAATTCACATATTGTGACAGGAAGTTACGCACTTATGCAATTTACCAATTTTATTAATATAAATCCATTCGATTCAATAAAAGTGTATTTATAATATAATCTATAAAACAGATTATGTATTTAATTTAGCGATACTGACGTTCGATGAGATAGTGTACGAGTGGCTGTTAAGTCATCAAATAAAAAACCTGTAATCTCGATACTAACAGAAAAAGTGCTTCCCACTTCATCATGAAATTTAATTATACGTGTGTACAACTCTTTTGCATTAATATAAAAAGTGCTCTTGAATAATGTGGACCTTACTACCGTATATACGTATAGATAAATCACAGTATGTGGTGGTATACATACCTACGTACATATATAAATATCACTATCATCAGTGGGTATTACTCTAAATTAGTACTTTGATGTAATGATAAATCGCAAATTATAATTGAGATTGTTAAGACAGCTACAGCATACACTAAAAAGTAATTACAATTCGAATTAAAGGTATTGTATTATTGATATTACCCATTATAAATTGCAATAAACTTATTACTATAAAATTCTTCCTATGGATCTTTACATTGTAGTTATCTCCTTTGAAAGTGATACAACTTGGTAATTCAAATTAATTCTTGTTCGAAATAATTTCTTTTCACATTTTTCTTGGGGTTCTGATCAGACTGCTAAAGGGAACATGGAGACACACACCATAAGCGGGACCAGCAAGAGCCATAGGAATAGTACTCCTATCTGGAACCATATCGGTTTGCTGGCACAATTACACGGCTTATGGTCTGTGCACCAGCATGCTTGTACGCTACATGCTGGTTGTACAACATGTAGATTGCATAATGTGCGTTCAGTTTTAAAACACCCAAGATGTAGCCAGCAGAGTGTTCAAAATAATTAAATGTGTGCTATCTATCACTGATAAAATATATTATCAAATTGTTTTCCTCCTTGGTTTAATGGTGACATTATTAGGCTTTTGAAGTTAAAAGAGTTTGACTTTAATAAATGGAAGAAGACTACTACTTTACGTTATTACAATGAATTTTCAAGACTCAGGTCCCTGGTTAAAACTAAAATCCATGTAGCTTATAATAGTTATCAAACCAGTGTCGAACACAACATTTTAACTGATCCACGTTCTTTCTGGCAATATATTACTGCTAAACGCGGCGTATCTCGGATACCTGGATGTGTTTCCTTTAATATTACTGCTAAACGCGGCGTATCTCGGATACCTGGATGTGTTTCCTTTAACAATGTGACCTTGCATAATCCTGCGGTTATTGTTGAAGCCTTTGCTGAATTGTTTTCCACTACCTCTCAACCCCATCATACTGTAACTCCCGCATATAGACCTATTAATAAGCACTCTCTGCTGCTTGATGTGGGTTTCTTTACCTGTGATGAAGTGTTATCTGCAATGAAAAGGTTGAAACCAAGCATAAATACAGGACATGATGGATTACTGTCATTCTTTATTCGTGATTGTGCTTTCGTGTTGTGCCAGCCTCTCACTCAAATTTTTAATCTTGCTTTGCGAACTAATACTTTCCCAGATTGCCGGAAGAATGGCAGGATAACGCCAGTGTTCAAGAAGGGCGATCGTAGCTGCTTAGAAAATTATAGGCCTATCACTATTCTCTCCGTATGCAGCAAAGTTTTTGAGATTCTCTTACACACTAAACTATTTGCATGTGTTAAACCATATCTATCGAGTTGTCAGCACGGTTTCTTTCCTAAGAGATCAACTACTACAAATTTAGTAGATATCACTCGGTTTGTTAGTGAGTGCATGGATGGAGGACGGCAAGTTGATGTTATATATTCAGATTTCAGTAAGGCATTTGACACAATTGATCACTTGTTGCTTATCTCTAAATTATCTTCTATTGGCTTTTCTCCTAAGTTTATATTATTCATACAGTCTTATTTACATAACCGATTTTATTATGGTTTTGCATCTGCTTGTTTTGTCCTTCCAACTGGAGTACCTCAGGGCTCTAACTTAGACCCGCTCCTATTCTATATGCATATTAATATCCTTCTGAATAAGTTGGACTGTAGGGTGTTGGCCTATGCGGATGACCTTAAGATCTTTAGTAGCATTGCTTCTACAGCTGATTGCTTAGCACTGCAGAAGAATTTAGACATCATTGGGGACTGATGCAATGCTAATAGCATATGCTTAAACACTAGCAAGTGTGCGACACTCTCTTTTACCAAAAGCACAAACCCGTATACTTTCGTATACAATGCGGACCAGAAGGAAATACCCAGGGTGACGCATTTCAAAGATCTTGGTGTGATTTTTGATTCACAGTTAACTTTTTTCCCTCATATAGATTCTCTATTTTCGTCTGCTTCTGCATCTCTTGATTTTCTTATACGCTCATGTAAAGATTTTACTAACGTGTTAACACTTAAAGTTTTATATTTCGCGTTTGTAATGTCCAAGTTAGTTGGAAGGTGTCTATTCAGCTCGTGGGGCAGATTACGCAGCTTTATTGCGGATACATGACTTCCGTTCTGTTTCTCAGCGAAGAGATGAAGCTAGCAACAAGTTTCTTTTGAAACTCATTAACGGTAGTGTTGACTCACCTTCGCTTCTCAGTCAAATAGCCTTTAGTGTTCCAAGCTGCAATTGTAGAACGTTTGCTTCATTTATTACTCCTAGAGCTCGCACCAATATCCTTCACAAAGCCCCGCTAAGCCATATGCATAGGAATGCTAATTTGGTTTGTCATGACCCCTTTTACTCTGGCACTTAATTGTATTTATTTAATTCAGTCAATTTGTATACTGTTACATTTTCTTATTTTTATTATATATACACTAATTTTGTTGCCTTTAGTTTATTTTTAAGATATAGATTTAGTTTTAGTTGGTATGTTATTGTTTTACACTATTGTTCTTTTTTTTATTATTAAATTGGTTCTGAAAATGTACACATTTGTCGCTAATATCGCATGCTCTTCACGTCTTCTTTTTTTCAAAATCAAAGTTTCGCTTTGCCACTGCTACAATTAATGCTAAACAATTTTCCGATAGCGAAATGGAATGAAATCCTAGTACAACAAAATTGTTGACGTCGTTATATTATTGCATCATCAGATTGGATGGAAATTGCTTTTCTATTCTCTATACACTGCGAGATTAAATCATCGAACAAATTTCTTAGGCCGTAGAATTAATTTTTCGAAACATTAGCAAGATAGGTTGATATTTGTCCTACTAAATCCAAATAGGGTCAAATACGTAAATTAAAATGTTGAAAGATGTAGATATAAAAACGTTTTGAAGGAGTTTTTTGCTTCTAGCGTGGTTGACAGGTCAAGTTGCCGCAACCTTCTGCATTCCTTACCCACTTTTCATCCCGAACAAGTCACTCATATTAGTGGCAACACGTTTGCAGTTTCTTTTCTTTTATTTATTTGTTTTCCTGCATTGTTTCATTTTATGTTTTGTTTGTATGTATGGCACCGTCAAAACTCGGAAGCTCTCATGATATAGACTTTTACCATGGGCGGCTTCGATATAAACTGACTATTCCTGTCAACTATACCCGTACACATACAAACTATTTTTTGTATAAGTAATATAGTTAGCCAGTCACTATTCCTCCGCTTTAATAACGATAATTTTGTCGCTTGAAGAAACTATTGAGCTTCAATGTTGCTCCATCAGAAGAAAGGATATGGCAAATTAAATGCTGACACCCAAGTAGTAGAATCATCCAAATTATCACAATTGCAACTTCTGAAAATATCTGTTGCTTTGCAACCGATATTCCTTTTTACAAGATGTTGATTTTGTCATCTAATAATAATAAAAATAATATACCAAAATCAACCAGGAAAAGCGGCTATTTAATAAATAGGATTAGGTTATAACATTAATTGCATTGAATATAAAAATTAAAAATATCCAGAAAAACATTATTTAAAAAAAACAACAGACCATCGATCATCTCGGGATTTTTTCGAAGAATTGTTTCAATTTTCAAGAATTTATTGCACCTACCTATAGTTTACGCGGAGTATATCGTACAACATAGAACAACTAACTCTTTGGTGATCAGTTTGGTTTTTAGCTTAGCTGGCTTGGTCATCAGATTGAAGTCTTGCGCAGCATAAACTACTTATGGTTTAAATTTAAATAATAAGACGTTCTGCTAAAGCAACGTTGTTATTACACTATCTGAGTTTCCAGTTAGTTAAATTCTGTCACATCAAGTTACACGTAAATTACGATTCGGCCACGTTTGTTTTTTATATATAGAAGGTCAAAGGTATAGAAAAAATAACGGAACATAATTAGCTTCGAATTTCATCTTATCAAGATTTTGTACGAGATAAAGTAATATTCAGTTATTGGCGTATCATTTTTGTTAGATTAAAATGTAATAAAACATTATAAGCGTAAGATTTAAACTGTGTCGTTTATAGTATCTTTACAGGAATATAACATTACTAGCAATATAATTAAGTAATGATAATGAAGTAATAGATATGCCAATGGGTGAAATGCTAGGTTAATCGATTCTCGACATTGTGATGTATCTAATTCATCAACATTAATATTGACGCTTCTTTTGACTGTTCTTAAACGTAAAACTACCAAGTCCTAACGCATAAACATAAGATTCATTAAGGGCAATAGTAAACCAGTTAGAAAGCTAATCTAGTTGGCGTTAAGTTTTCTTTAATTTGGGGTTTCTTTTTAAAATGATAAAAAGTCTGTATCAAAAATGTTTCCTCTTACGTTATAGACTTAGTGAATGATGTTTAACATTAAATATGAAACTGGTTGTACTGGTTAATTGTATGGATGGCATACCTTTCTAGAGGCAGGTAGGTATTTGCATGTTAACAATGTTATCTCAGTCGTATCGTTATGATCTATTATAATTCCTTTATCAGCATATTTTATAAAAATATAAAATAAGGAAATTGATAACAGTGTTGTTATACGCGCTGTATTTATGTATGTCAATGTAAAACAAAATGTCTACCCAAAATAGAATTAAGCATACATTTTTTTACAGATGTTTATAATGTTATTATGGTCTTACTACAATAGCTATTCAACCATGTATTGCGCATACCATTTCTAAAATTCTACAGGTAAACGACATCCGAAATCGAATAAATAATCTTTCCTTATCATTTTAAGTTGCGGATTGAAAGTCATAAGAAGAGATTTCGCACAACGGGATAGTTTCTGTTAATCCGTTGCTATTCCAATAGCTTTAAAATGATACCCTTTCTACCTGTGTGTATTCTAAAGCAGACGATTCTATGTGCTATCACTTTTCAAGTTGCGTAAATGACAGCCAAAAGGATTTGTAAGTGCAGCGTCAATTAATTAAAATGTTTAGTTATACATAATTGCCTCGGGCAGATTTCATTCTAATTCAATGTTAATCAAATAGTTAGTTATCGTTCAGTCACCTTTCCGAATTGCTTAAAATTGAAAATAACAGTATATGATGTAATATGACTTTTAAGAAATCACGACAATCTCTCAAGTACATATATACACATAAAATTGTTTTCTTAACGACACTCATTCGTAAATCGACAACAATAAACACGACGGAAATCCCAAAACCCGGAATCAAAGTAAGTATGTAATAGCTTTAAATGGCAATGTCATTTCTATTTAAACTATTGTTTGACTGAAAATGAATAGATTTTATGTGTTGTAAAAGTGTCTCTTAACTGTTTTGGAAAGTTACAAATCAAAATTATTACGAATTTGACAAAAACAATTTTAAGTAAGCAACAGAAAATGCCCTTATTAATTAAGTTCACTGCGTCCTACTCTATACATTTCTACCGCATTTAATTACGTGTAGCGTAAAAGAAATAACAGGCCGTTTTAAATGTATGTATATAAACAGTAGTATCACAATCTACTTACGTATTTACGCGGTTTTTAGAGTGTATAACACAATCCAACTAACACACAATATATACAAACAGCGGCACGATAACTACTGATCAGCGTAGGCCATGAATCAAAACGGTGTATAAACGCGCGCACGCGCTATCTAGCGTGCGAAAAGTTACCACGTGTAAAAGCTCGTAAGCTTAAAATGCGGCTTATAATAGAAAATAAATGGTATTTTTCAGATGCACCAATTCATTTAAGTGAAATAGCGTATTCGTAGTATAACGTTAGTAGTTTGTTGTGGAGGATATTACACATTTTTAATAATATTCGTAAGTACATTTACTGCACCTTCTCTTTCTTGATTACTTGTTTCTTTATAGCGAAATTATTTTGATCTCATCACTACTTTTGTCAGAACTTTCTTCAGGGGTCTGCCTCAGATAATCTTCATCCATAATCTGATACTCTTCGATTTGTGAGGCTATAGATGCCATGAATTTGATTGATAACTCATCTTCATTTAAGTGATTACCATCTTCAGTACCTTCTTCATCTGCTGTATCTTCTAAAGTCATTATTTTATAAAATGCTTTGTTAATTTAGTCTCTTTCACTTCACTCCAAGCGTGATACAGCATAAATTGCTTGTTTCAAATTTAGACGTTTCTAAAATCCCAGAAAGACACATATTTCCAACAATTGAAGCATAAGGTGTTTCCTATAAATCCTCCTTTGTTCTTGCAAATAAGTTTAACTTGTAGTATAAATTGTGGTATAAAAAAAACTAGTTTCATCCAAGCCGCCTTTTGATTATAATAATCAACTGACACTGTTTTTACATTTTTAAAAGCACTAGAATTGTTTGATTTTTCAATGACAGCTAACCTAAGGTTATGAATACCTGCTGCATCAGCACAGCATAACTCTGTTAAACGGTCTTTGCTTACTTTTAAAAACTAACTAAAAAAACTTAAAAAAACAAACGATGTGAAGCTAACCTGGTGCACTAGTTTCTGAGCCTGCAGCAAGTGTTCTTTTTGGGATTTCTTTCCAGTAAAGTCCAGTTTCGTCTCCATTAGACACTTGTTCGTGTATTAGGTCGACCTCCATCATAAGATTTTCCAAATCATAGCAAAATTCTACCATAGCTACATCATCGGAACTTGATTTCTCTCCTTGGAAAGCTAATTGTCGTATTCTATGGCGTTTTTTAAATCTGTATAGTCAACTGGAAGATCCAGAGAACGTTCCTTTAAGTTTCAACTGCTCGCGACACTGTTGGGCTTGTCTAGCACACATAAATTCTGATATTAGAACCCCTTCCGATCTTTTCTGTAAGAACTATTTGATCATCGCATCATCAAGTTCTCGAAAAGTATATCCTTTTAGGCACTTCCTGTCAGAAATAGCTTTTGCAATATCAGCGTTAACTACAAAGCTCTGGAATCCGAATTTCTTCTTCACAATGTCGCAAACCGTTTGTTTTCCAATGTCATATGTTTTAACCAATGCAGCAAAGCTTTTGTGTTTTCAAATTGTTTTGAACTTTTCATTTTTTGTTCTATAGTTAAAACATTGCGTTTACGGTCGTCGTTAGCAACGGTATGGTGCATTTTGTGCGTTGATTTTAGTAGTTGGTTATTTTGAAAACCGCGAGGAACGTATAACGAAGACTAATGTGTTAGAGGAAGACGTAATATGCGGAGAAAAGCTCATACCAGAATCAAAAAGTATTTCAGCTTTATTGAAGATGTCGACCTTCTTCAATTGATTGCCATTTATACTATATACAGACGTGATGGGATTACGCCTTCCAAGTATAAGAAACAGAACACCATGCGCTAATATTAAATTTCAATCTGTATATAATACACCAGTCAATAATGTATTGAATATTCGCTTGTAGGTTTAGAACGTCATTCCAACTGGCTACAGACCTATAATTTTTATCATCCGCATACACCAGTACAGGACAAGATAAATTTCCTATAAGATCGTTTATATATAAAATAAATATTAAAGTGCCGAAGCTGGAACCTTGTGGCATACCTGACGACGGTAAGAAGCAAAACGATTCATAGCCATTATAATGGACGTAATTACATCTGCCACTGAAATAGAAGTGTAAATTAATGTAGTTGCTCAAAGTTTATTTCAATGTTTAAGTAATATTCCTTAATAGAGGTAGTTTAATTAGTAAAAATTATTATTAGGAGCTTCAATATACATATGTGACTGGAATATTTGCTGTAAATTGAAGTTTATTCTATCTTTTCCTTGGTATGCAGTTTCACTACTTACTGAAAATACGAAAACAGGTAGAAATGGCCAAATTTATGTTGGATATACCTAATAACATGATGTTTTAAATAGAGACTATAATTTAAGTTAAATATTCTCGAACGAATAACCTTCAGGTAAACAAAATTTCATAGCAAAGCCAAACAAAACAAAGTTGGGAACAGTTTTTTTCCAATGTGAAATATATACATATACATACATACATATGTATATAAAGCAAGTGGATATGGTTATAGAAAAGCATTCACGATATTGCGGTGATTCCGAAATGCGATTAGTGGTTAAAATTACGCAGAACAACAAACAAATTTATTAATAGAGTTTGTTTTTTGTTATAGCAAAACATGTAAGTTTCACTTATTTTTTTTTGTTTTTTGTTTCTTGTAACTTTGGGTACTGATGGGGTTTTAGTGTTTTCTATTACCATAGCAGTGTTGATTCCTTACCTGTAACTGTACCTACTACTTGATATATACTTACATTTTATGTTTAATTTATTTATAAATTTTTAGAGAAACACTGTGAATGTGTTTCCAATATCGTTTTTGGTTGCACCACATTCTGTTGTTTAAATTTTGTCTACCTGGAAATTATTTGTCTGCATATTTACATACATGTACTACATACATACATACGTCCAGTCATCAAATATTTTTATTGCAACAGTGGTTTCTATTATGTACAGTGTCTAATATCTAATTAAGTAGTACAGAATATTTAATCTATATCAGTTATTCTTTAATGTAAACTTCTAGCCTATTCGTCAATGCATATGTTTACATATGTATGTACAGTATTTGTTTTGGTTTGCTATTCTAGTAGACAATTGTCGTTTCCTCTAAAATAGTAGACACTTCTATTTGAATTGCCAGATCCAATGAAGTAAGGCACATATACCCTTACTGATATTGTGTGCTTAAAACTATAAAAAAAAGTAGATACATACATTATTTCCAATTGTGTTATTATTTTGGTGTTTTCTGCATAATAGTGATACCTTATTTTGAATGTAAAATATTGTTTATAATTGTACTTGACTAGTAATTAGAGAGAATTCTAATACCGTCCTTTTGAAGTTTGTAATGCTCCTTAGATTGATTGACTTGCTGAATACTCTAGATATGAAGTAGGTTGCTATATTTTCAGATAAGAAAATAGTAAATAACAACGAACCATAACGATACCATAATTTCATGTTATCAAACTATTCTCGTGTTATATTTGATGGCACTTTCCCTTAATTTGAGCGAGTAGGTTGTAGCTAATCCAATTTAGTTTGTTTACATCTTTCATGGAGTACGATTTATTTTAATTATTTAATTCGAATCACGCGTATCTAAATTTGCGTTCATATTGTTTCTGAAACGACTGAAACGACAAATTAATATAAATTGGGTTTTCTTCGTATTTGTAGGAAGGATTTTCCCCCTAATTTCAGTGATTTCTCATTGCACGTCTACGAATATTATCACAAATGCTGAAAGAGAAGGTCTGAATATTGGATAGAGTTGAATTCGAAATGGGCGGCAATATTGTTTATTGTGTTCGCATCTTGCACGGTTCTAGACATAATTTGATTACCGTCGTGACTGCGTCGGTCACGTGATTTAAATTCCCAACAACCTACAAAGTCAGTCTCGGAGCGCGTTCCCATATATTGGACCTGGCTTTAATTTTTTTGGAATGACGGAAGAAGAAATTTATCCCTGAAAAGAGGATTGAGATAATGGTTAAATAAAGAAACCAACCCATCTCACAATTTAACTTATTCACAATTAAGTAGGTCAAACAGAACTTACGCAGTAGAAAATGCGATTACTGTGATAGAATTGTTATTTATACGTTACAAACGAGTTGAAGACGGTAATGTAGTTACACGGCAATGTGTTGAGAATTTCAAAGCAGTTATGCGACCCAAATGAAAACATACCTGGTAATTAAAATCTTGCTAAATTTTAATAGAAAAATAAAATAAGTTATATGATATTCAGTTTTAAGAAAAAATCAGTACAAAAGATTTCATTAGTACTTAATGGGATAACGGGACTTATAATTATAGTTATTGTTATTACATGAGAATGACATGATTTTGTAATCTTGACATAATGATTACCATTCTTTATAGTGTACAAAATGTATACGAAAATGTAGATTAATTTTAATATAAAAAGCATTTATATAGTTATATACTTTAGACTCACGTAGTCGGTGAGGTTTGAGTTAGAAATTTAGAGTTTTAAATTATATACAATGGTGAAAATAATCGACGAGCACACTCTGTATGATCTGAACGCGTGATTCTAGCGTAATGAAATTTAGTATAAAAGTAGTACATACTAAACTAAACTAAGTGACTCTTATGCGGAGGGCACAGTAAACCTGCTGGGGCGCAATGCATCAAAAACGGGAGCATTCCCCCCGAGCGGTACGTACCTTTGCTACATGACGAGGCATGGATTCAATAAGTCGTCGTATGGCAGCGAGAGGCATGGCCAACTATGTCGCCTAAACTCGCCTCCATATCTGCCCAACGTTATCCGGGAAAGGCGGACAACGTTCGTCTTACCTCAGTCTATTCTCATTGTGCATGTACATTGTGCTTTGAAGCATTCCTAATTGAATGAGCTTAAACTTGCTTGGTGTTCTTGAGTTAGATAAAATACGAGTCAGCACAAAAATGTTTCAACTATCTTCTTTTAAACTCATCAGAAGATAAGTTTTCAAATCTGATAGGAAACCTTAAAACTCATAATATAAGAAAAAAATGTGTACCACATCTTTAAAGTAACGAACTAACTTTATAGATCGTTGATATAGACCGGTGGTTCAAAGTGAATAAATATTGTAGCAACATTTTTCAGAATTAGTAATTTTTGGGGCGGCTTGATTACTTGTAATAAAAACATAGTGAAAATCGTTAGGAGCAAGATAATAAGTTGTGTTACTAAAAACAAAAAACATCACTTAAAATGCTGTCATTCAATTTTCTAGAGTAGCAACAATTACAAAGTGTGTCATAATTATCTTAAATATTTCATCTATTTGTTTTTCGACTGTGCTATTGATGTAGAACTTGAACAGACTACCTAGTATAACCAAAGCCCTAACAATTGTAAAAAATTAAGGAAACGATTTCTCTGCAACAGCTATAAATTATAAAAAAGGTATAGAACCTGCTGGTTTTACTACATATTCTTTGATTAATGAGAACAGAAGGCACTGGTGTACAAGCTTGTATGTAAGCATCATGCAAAAGTTGATTAAAGAACTAAAAACCCGAAAAGTAAAATGTCTACCTGTGGACACTACGGTTTCCAAACACAACTTTCATAAAAAATACGTAACGGTAATACCAGGGTAAGAATAATGAAAATACAGTGTTCAATCAACGCCACGCTCGACTGGTATACAGATGGCTCAAAGACGGAATATAGGAGCCGGAATATTCGGGATTTTACCAAGAACTAAAATCAGCCTATCACAGAAAATTGAAGGTTTTCAGGCAGAAACAGTTGCTCTACACCACTGTATCAGAGATATGTATCTTAAGGTTAGAAACAGGCTATAAACTCATAGCTATTTTCACAGACAACAAAGTCCTTGACGCTAATAATAATACTTATGGGACTACGCCTGCACAGTAAACGAGCCAGAAGAACACAGTGAGTAACCCTAGCTTGGGTACCAGAACACGAGGGTATTAAAGTTAATAAAAAAAACCAAGCCATTCATGGACGCTATACAATCATATGGAACTTCAAAAAGAGGAAACCATTACGAAATGGTGTGCGGATAAAGTTGTAGAATGCTAACAAAACTCTCCAGGACAGAGACAGGCCAATGAATTCATTAAAGAGTACACGTCCAAATTTACAGAATACCTACCAACTGAACAAAGGTAGGAGAACAGACAAGTTCAGTGTAGGGCTACTAACAGGACACCGCAGACTCAACAAACATATGAGCAACCTCGGTCTGACGAAAAATGCTATGTGTAGATTCTGCCCGAGGCAAGAAGAGGCCTCGCAACACATTCTATGCAAATGCGAGAGACTAGCCAGACTGAAGCTAGAACTCATCAGCGAATCGTCTTTAAACACGGCTAGCTACATAAAAATAATCCCACCAAAGCTAGAAAGGCTCATAAAAACGACAGAGCTGGGCCGAATTACCTACTTAACAGAGATCCACAATAGACCCACGGGTAGCAGTGGCAGTTGCTGGGCTATGTCGCCAAGTATCTAATCTAATCTGTACAAACTTAATCATTAATGAAAAAAATATCCTAGTGTTTTCAAATTGATATCAACAATTAAGTTATACCGGTCAAACTCTATAATTAGATCTGGCATTCTTGAGTGTAAGCAAACATTATTGATTTGGTTGGTATACCTTAAAAATTGGTAGCAAATTGAGAAAACTTCATTTTTACTAGATGTTTTTTACTTTATAATTGACCGAGTCATTGGTGTAAAAGTTTATCTCTACTTATAGATTTACCTAACACAGCATATTTGAATAAATTTACTTTAAATCGCAAATCATTCTTAGCGGCTCAACTACTAGGAAATATTGTTAATTTAATGCATATTGATAATAATGACAAACGCAGAAGAAACAAAAACATCAACTGCGCCAAATCTAAAAAATATATTTGACCATAAAAGTGTTTTAAAACTTGAGAAGCATAAAACAATTGCTTCTGAAGTGCTAATTTGATCAACAACTTTTAATCGCTGGATATGACATACGATTGCGCAAATATCACCTTTGGCAAAGCGGCAATCATTACTGCAGCAAATAGCTCACACACTTATTTGCAAAATGGAACTTTGTTAGTATTATCTCATTTATCAACTGGTTGTACTTACATAACGTAATAAGAAATTAGTGTGGGGCATATTCGAGCTGACAATACATCTATTAGAAGGTGCGATATATCATATTTTGGATATCTCCAGTAAGAAAAAAAAAACTTTTCATCAAAGCTGCAGCAGCTATTTTCGAAAGGTCATGTGTTGCGTATGATAATTCACTGATAATGATTAGATAAATGACGTACAAAATCTTGGCCCAATGAAGTTGTAACATTTTTATTGCACTGTATGGATATATTAAATAGTTAGTATTTTAATTTTTTATTATGAACCTGCTTAGAGACTTCAGTTAAGATTGAAGGCAATCGTTTTGTAAAATATTTCTGTCATATTTATTATAGATGAAGCTGGAACTGACTAGTATTATTAGCATAGTATATTACTGTACAACATTTTGTATGTTCACTATTAGTTGTCATTATTATCCTCGCATAAAATTATGTGGGCATTACAAATTTTAATTGGTGTTTGTACTGAATAGCTTACTAAAGATAACGTTGGAATGGCATAGTTTAGCTCTTCATCTATTATCAAGTACACAATTACTTCAGTGAATTAGACACAATTGTTTGTTGAGATAAATATGTACAGTGCTTTCGAATAGTAACGAATAAATTCCACTATTTCTGAAATTGAGAATTTTTCGAAAAAATCCTCTGACACGTCAATTTTTTTTAAAAAAGGGCACTTTTCGACATACGACCCATATTTGTGACGTCATTCGAGATATGACGTCATTGATAATTTTTTTAAATGGCAACACCCAATTTCGACCATGCCAATTGAAAGAGCGTGTCCTTCTAGGTACACATCGCCAGAAATTCTGCTTTTCTGACAGTTGTCTTAGCGACCGAGAAGGGTTCTTATTACTGTCAGATAAAAATTTAAAATCGTACTTTTTTCGGTTTTTTTGTAATTCTTATCAATTTCTTATCTTTCGATTGGCAAAAGCAGTATGTTTGAACTGTTTATTGAGTAGCGACTTTGTCGTTTTATTTAAAATGGTGAAATTAACTGAACGAGAACGAGTTGAAATTCTTTGCATGGTCGGATTTGGAGACAGGATGCGCATTCCACAAGAAGTAGTTGAATTGTTCAATAAATTCATCCTGGTCGGCGTCCTATTAGTCAACGCATGGTAAGCAATATTGAGTCTAAATTCCCTAACTTTGGACATGCTTGTGATTTACTTACATCTGGTCGACCCTCAAAATCAGAAGAAGATCAACTTAACGTTTTGCTGGCAATGCAACAAAATCATCACTCAACACTTAACCAAGTGGCTTCTGATTTCAATATGGAAGCGTCAACAGTTCACAGAATTGTGAAAAGTATCATTCTTATAAGGTATGTTTTGTTCATGAGCTATCTGAAGACGACTTTGATGGGCGAATTCAATTCGGCGAGCAAATGCAAGAGTTATGCACTAATGATAATAATTTCGTAAGAAACGTAATTTTTTCTGATGAGGCCACGTTTGCTTTGAACGGCCATGTCAATAAGCACAACTGTCGTTATTGGGCTACCAAGAATCGCCGATTGTTGATGGAGTATCGCACTCAACATCCTCAGAAAGTGAATGTGTGGTGGGGAATAGTCGACGAAAGATTTCTGGGTCTTTATTTTTTTTGACGTGAACCTAACTGGTGGAAGATATTTGGAGTTTCTCTGAGCCGACCTTATTCCCGAATTAACAAATTGATATACAAATGAGGAATGTGATCTTCCGAGAAATGGCATTTCTTTTAACATTATGGTGCACCTCTCCATTATGCAGCACATGTCCGTGCTTATTTAGATGAAGTGTTCCTGAATCGTGGGCTAGGGAGGAGGACCGTTATAGGACCGTATACGTTAGTAGAGCGGCAAATTTAGAAATGAGAGAGAAAAATATGGGTCGTATCTCGAAAAGTGCCTTTGTTTAAAACAAAATCGACGTGTCAGAGGATTTTTTCGAAACACTCTCAATTGCAGAATGAATTTATTCGTTACTATTCGAAATCACTGTATATAGATTATGCAGGGTTACCTTTAAATAGCGATTGAACTACGCGAAACTTATAGCTAATTGCATTTGGGGTCCTAAACTTAGAAAATTTTTGATGTGTTATAAATAAATTCCATTTTTCATTTTCGTGTAACAAAACCAATAATACAAAAATACAAATATTGCCGATTTCTCACAATCACGCATACGGAAGTAAAAAATCGATAGATGCTATGAATAGTAAATAGTGTATTGAAACGCAGCTAGTTGGTGTTTGCAAGAGACCAATACAAACAGACGTAAACTTATAGGTCGGCAGTTGAGTAACCTACAGCGTTGATAATTTTATCAAGTCAGCTTTTATTAGTCGTACAGCTGATCTATTGATCTATTCTATTGCGAAGTATTTTTATGAATACTGCTTATTTGTTATAAATTTTTTTTTAATGAAATTTGTGGTGGTTCTGAGAAGAACCGATGTAGTGTTACGGTGGCAATTCAGCAGAAGTTAGATGCGATTTCCAGTAAATTATCTCGAAGCATCAATTCCAAGCGCAAATACTAATCGCTAGACGTACGCTTACAGTCGAAGCCGCGCCCATTTTTAGCCGACCAGAATGCAATACACAGCTTGAAATGTCTACGTATTATTTATTTTTTAATATTTCGTACATAATGATAAAATGAGAATTGATCGAGCGTGAGGATGAATATTTCACTGGTCATATCGATAAATATTCAATATTTTGCATTCCGAAACTGCTAATGAAAGATTTCGTAACTATATACTTCCTCAACGCTAACGAATTGATAGATAGTCATTATTTAATAGCGCCAGTTTTATGGCATAAAGTTAAACCGTCGGGAGCCATGCATCTAATATGCACAATTCTAAATAAAATTATTATTCAATAGTTTTTCCATACAATCTAGGAACTTACAATACCTTGCACCATAATGCACAGATAAGTAGATGGAAATACAACAGCAAAAATTACACCAATCCTGAAATATATCGTAATCAAAAAATGAGCGGAAACATCTGAAAGATGCATTGCGCCTGACGGAGGGTTAATAACTTTTAGTAGCCCGAGGTTTTCTCAAACTTCGACAATTCGACGTTTTAATTGTACCTTGGTTTGAATTTCTGGTAGCGTGCGGTCCTATACAATTCGAGATGGTATTGTCCAAATATACTCGATACTCTTCAGATCAAGCGTTATTTCAAAAGTTTAGTCCAATGGTCTTCAAAACATATTTTTTTTTATGTTGCCATATGGGTGCGTTATCTTGTTGGAATATGATATCGTCTGCGGCTATGGTGATAAAAGGTATGTCTTTAAAATATCTTCGTATTTTTGGGTATTCATTGCCACATATACAAAAAAGCTATCACACTTTTGGCACTTTTCTTAAATGCCACCCATACCATAATACCACCACCTCCCAATAAAACACGACGAGACAAAACTTTTCTCTCCTTTCTTAGATCATGACAGTAATAATTGAATCCATCAGGCCCATCAAAATGATATTACTTTTCATTACTGAAAATGACGTGGTCGAACGATTCTCCGCAATGAATATACTTTTTTTGTAAAACTGAGCCTATCTTTAATGTGGCGTTTTTGTAATGTCTTTTTGTGGCATTCTAGCGTATTTGTGGCGACTTCCCGCTGTAATCCATTTCCTTACAAGATTAGGATCACATTTTAGGTTCATTCATCTAACAATTTGCGAAGAAGTCGATGAAATTTGTCGCAAAATTGCCAGCTTGCTTTTATCAGAGAATATGGATGGTCTTCCTGATCGGCCTTTTAACGCGTAATCTTCAATACACTTTCGTAGAAACACACCTACAACATTTTGCGAACGATTTAGTCTACGGACAATTTCAATTTGTGTCATTCTAAAATCTCTTAAATCGATTATACACTGCCTCTCAAGAACTGATAATTCTTTTCCATGCGGCAGAATAGATAACTTAGACATTGTTTTGTTATAGTACAAATTAAACAGACTAATCAAGCCCAATATTGCGTATCTCTGAATTTAAATTGCATACAGTGAAGCAAACATCGAACAACCTATACTTTTTGACAAGTTATTCGAAAGAATTTGGCGAAACAGAACCTATGCAATGTACACCGCAAGCGGTCAGCCGGTTAAGCAGTTCACCAGGCTCCACAGAATAATAAAGAACTAAAAACGTTAGATGGTGGGGTTACGTCAAAGAACAAGTGTACAAAACATCCGCGACTTCTATAGCAAACATGAAGAATAGAATTGGAGGATTTCCAAACTTCTGACGTCGATATGTTACAACGTGCTAGTAGGGCATTTGACGATCGCATACATTATTGTATGGAAGAAAATTTTTGAATATTTTGAACATAAGCTAAATAGTTATCTAACGTTTTTAGTTCTTTCTTATTTGTTGTTAGTTATTTTGCCTTAATTTGTTTGTTTTGAGTTTTCTAGATACTCTAATAATTTTATTAGTTTTTAAAGGTAGAAATTTACTGGTTTCATTTTGTCACAAAAAACTATGGAAAATGGTAGTATTTTAAACGTCACATTCAGAGTTTACTTGTTAAAAATGTGAATATTGTTAAATCATAAACAAAAAGTGTAATTTTCTTAAAAACAGTCAATTTTAGAGAATACATTATACAGACATAATTTGAAGGGATAAAATAGTTTTATAAGATGGTATAATAATTTACTAGGTGTTCCCATTTAAAAAATGAAGTTTTTGTTAATTCAAATCTCCTGAATTAATGCTCATCTAAAAAACACCCCCGAGCCCCCAACGAAACTTCTACTCAGTTCAAACATTTCAGCCATCCTTCTTCCTTCGTACCTTCGTACTTACCAAATAAGTTTACTTGCTTA
>ML217894.1:23948-44127 GCA_004785975.1 Popillia japonica
GGCGGTTGTGGAAAGTCATATATAGGATAAAGAGGACGCAGTGTACAATGTAAACACTATTATCAGTAAATGTTGAGAGAATTCCTGGAAATAATGAAAAGCAGTAACAACTTCAGCGGAGATGGTTACAGACGGAGTAATACATGGATTTTGGTGATGCAGAAGGATTAAGATCGTAGAAAGTTTTGCTTATTAGTCTCACACCAAAGGGATTAGAAATCAAGGAACCGAAGCAACACTAGGGAATATAACGGGAAGCAGAAGGCAACAAGATTAGCGTTTAGAGAAGTTTTCAACAATCTGACAGTATGATTAACGAAATGTCAAGTTTTGCAACTTTGACACGGCAAAAGCCGAAAGATATCACTATAACTTTGATGATGTTTTGTTGGAGTACTGTAGGTTGATATTATGATACAATCAACTTACATTCTTCAAGGAACAGTTTTTTATATATTATCCATCCGCAGCTTGTTTCAGGACATCACTGATAGCTAATTTATCCTTTTTGAGTTATGATCACCTTCTATCATCCCTCACCCCCTTTTACTTCTAAAGAAGTTACGTATATTAGAGTTACAGTTCCTGTTGTTTATTTTCGTGCGTTATTGTATTCTTTGTAATCTTTATATGTATATGTACAGACATATTTAAATATTAATAATAATAATATACATATCATTACTATGATGTGGTCAAACCCCGGAAATTCTCACAATGCGCAAATTTTATTTAATAGTTTTCTCAGTGAAATGTCTGCAATTAATGTCAAAAAAGCCTTGAAATTTTACTGGGTTTCTAATTAATAACGAATTAATTAATAGTAAGTTAGCAGATAATTTTACAATTTAGAATAACTCTAAGTACGTATTTTTAGTGCCAATTACGTTGTTATATTTTCTCAACTAAAATGTACATTTAAAAAGTTCTATGCTTGATATACATACAAGCACCATAAAAACTTTTGTATATTTTCTACCTATTCAGCGAGTTGAATGGAAATGCGTGAATGAAAATATTTTAGATGTGGTCATCCTATTATTGACAAACGAATTGAATCGATGAGAGAGCCGATTCGAAACTACACTGCTACAGATAACACCTGCGACAGATAATGGGATTTTCTGCGGCGACCAGGGAGACGTTATTCACTGAAATAGAGTGTTACAGTGCCTGAATTTTTGCGATAACATCCAGGAATTTACTGGAAGTAGGTACTTTCGTTTCAGATTTAGATAGGCGTGTATTTTTAAAATATTGTAGCTATTTTTACGTTGAGTTTTATTTATGTGACGACGGATTTTTTAGGTGCACGTTAGTGGAAAATGATAAAGTAATGTGATCGCTTTCATAAACATTGACACGATGGCTGTATATAAAACGTTTTTTTTGCTTATAAATATACCTACACGTACACTTCTTGTAAGTTATATCTAGAAAAGCGATATCGTTTAGAAAAGATCAAAATCTTTCTTTTTGGTACTCATTTGGAGTAATTCTTCTTTAGCAATTTTTTATGTGACGTTTTATGGGACGTAGTTTTATATTTCCAAAAGAAAAATATCTGAAAATTTCCAGATCGTGCTATTAATAACAAGTACTACCCCATATGGCATATGGTAACTTGTATAAAAATGTTGTCTAAATATTATTAATAGATTTCAATAAGTTGTTCTATACCAGATCTGTGGCAACTTTGCTTAAATACGTCACATACATAACTAGTACATAGCCTTCAAATACTGTTAGTAAATGTGGATGGCCGTTGTTGACCATGATCAAAAATGTATTCACATGCCTGAAGTTGATATTAAGGTTTCGAGATGTACGTGTGTTAGACTATCTCTGATGTTTTGGTTCAGATGCTAGCAGTACTTTTCTGGCAACTCTAGTTATTAAACCCTCAAGGAAATATTAACACTGAATTGGAAGGAAAAAGGGGATACACAACAATAGTTACAAGAACCGGATATTGGTTGTAAGGCTTCGGTGTGTAATAAATTTTTTATGTTAATAATGAATGTAAGAGGAAAATGTAAAACTTGTACAATATATGGCATGCCATTAGTGCTTCAAAATTTAGTTGAAAATAACCTCATCATTACGAGGGCTTCTGTGCTTTGATTTCGTAGTGCAGTGTAAATAAATAAAATAAAAAATATATAAATCGTATTAACTCGATGTTTAATCAGTAATATAAGTAAGATCTTCAAGAGTAAAAAGTGAGTAAATGATACCAGAAAGTCAGGCTAAATAAACTTATAGAGTCGAAAGCCTTTGATATCATTTAGAAATTATTTTATTTATGTACTTGTACATAATTTACCACTTTGCCCAGGTAATGTATCAGTATTTCGAGAAACAATACTAACCACATCTGTCCTTAAATGAACAGGCTACTGCATATCTGACTGGAGAATATACTTTTTGTCAAAGAAAATAAGTTCTTTTAAGTGGAAAAAATAAAAAAAAGTTGTTTGGAAAATCGTTTTTATGTGCAAGTCTAGGCGTGCTATAGCTTCAATAACTTTATGAGAATATTTTATTGATTTGCCAGAAAATCTGAGAAATTGTATTAATATATAGTATATGTTTTTTTATGACCTTTTTTAACTTATCTTATTATCCTATTTTCTACCTATTTTCAATACAAAGACACAATATACAAACAAATTTGATGAACTGCAATGGGTTCTCCATTATCTGCAGTGATAGCAAATGTAGTAATGGAGGATCTTGAGCGGGATTCTTTGAGTAAACTAAATGGTCATGTTGAATTTTACAAGCGGTATGTAGATGATTGCATATGTTGCATACCGTTAGGTAAAATTGATCATGTTATACACACATTTAATTCCTATCATGACAGATTAAAATTTACGTTTGAAAAAATCAAAATTCTATAAATTTTTTAAATGTTAAAATAATACATAATAACACGAACATAAAAACGAATTGGCACATAAAAGACACTATTAGCAACAGACACCTAAACTACTCTTCAAACACATTCGTAAATTTAAAAAAAAGCGTAGTTAATAGTTTAGTTGACCAAGCTATTAAATTAGCACATCCTGATTTTAGGAAAGAGAACTTAAGCAAAGTTAGATTAATTTTGGACAGAAATAGTTATTCAAAAGAATTTTGCGAGAAAGTAATAAAAAAACGGATACATAAAATATACAACACAGGCAATAAACAAAATAGTAAAATATATCACACAATTCCATACATTAGCGACTTAAGTGACAAAATTAAATACGAATTTAAAAAATCAGATATAAACATTACATTCACACCATACAATAACAGACAGTTATTTACAAATTTAAAAACTAAGATTAAAAAAGAAAATCAAAGTAATGTCGTATATAAATTAGAATGCAAAGACTGTAATAAATGTTACGTAGAACAAACTAGACAGTATTTAAAAAAACGACTGTATAATCATTAATACACTGTAACGCATAACATAACCGCGGAAACTGCTTTGTCTAAGCATTCTAAAGAATTACGACATAACTTTGATTTTGAAAATGTTAGGATTTTAAAAAAAGAAAATAGTTATAAAAAAGATTAATATATTAAATGATATATTGTGGCGGTCAATTTTAGAACAGATATAGAAAATTTAAGTATTATTTATAATAATTTAATCATCTAATCACGCCTCAATTGTATAAAATTAAGCTCTTGACTAGGTTTTTTTGCCATGTTTATCCCTAGTCCTTGAACAGAATTGTTAGAGCTTGACAAAAAAATATATTGATATAAGGAGCATTAGTGTTATGATTATAAATTTATATTTCAAAATATGTTAAATTGTTCACTATATTGTAAACATAATTCTATATATCACTGAATTTCTTAGTCTGTAGATAATTTTGTTGATAGGCATGGCTATTTATTTATATTTGACACGAAATAAATGTCAATTTTATTCCACTGACAAAGTTGTTACGAAAACCAGATTATATATTTATATTGTAAAGGTTTTGGAATAAATTTGATCTTTGTTCGAATTGCAGCGTTATCATTGACCTAAAAAAGTGAAAAAACTGTCTGGATAATAAAATAATTTATAGGAGATTCCAAATGACTAAATAAAGGTGAATGTTTATTTACTTATTCTTGGCTCTTAAGCGGCGGTTCTTGGCGGTAAAGTATTACATTAGGTAATAAACTCTTCTCTTCAAATTGAAAAACATGCTGTACAAAGGACATCAGGGCGGACAAGCAAAACGCTGGAAAGAATGCTGAACAGCTATACCTATACATCCAAACAGGCATAGGAGGAAAACAGGCAGTAGCCTACCTACCACACGAAAGGAAGAACAATAAGAAGGAAAACAGATACTGTATTATATTTTGAAGCTTTTAGTCAAATGGTAATAGAAACTCTTAGTGACAGTACACACAAATCTCGTTTCTTTCAGTCATAAAATCGGATTAATTTGGCATACGCTGTTTAAAACAGTACAGATAATCTTTTGTTTCATTTCAGTGTTAGCAAACGATTTGAGAAAAAAATCTACGATTAATGGATAATGTATGAAGAGTATGTAGTATAAAACAAGAAATGCTGATTTTTCATGGCGAAACATTTTAGATCGAAATATATAGTAGCAACTTTTTTGCGTACATTTGGATGCACAAATGAACTAAAGTGTTTCAGAGCACTTTACTTCCATTTTAGTTCTGTATTATTATTGTAAGAAAGCTCGGCAAGAGGATAGAATGATTTCTAACCACAATATTTCACAGTATTGATGCTTACCGTCAATTGGTAAAATGCTTAAAGATACACTTAAATGAGAAACCCAGTGATATTTCAACAGATAAATTTCTATCTATGTATCTGCTGAAAATGTTACATGTTACAACAAAAATGAAATTATGATACATTTTCTAACGTGTTAACGAGCAAATGAAATCACATCTCGTAAATTATATGATCCTGTTTACCACTATTTGGAAACCATCGGTATAAAAGTGAATAACATTTTAATCTTGGTCTGATGTTACTAATAATAAATATATGCGATAAAAATATTTATTTTTAGGGTGATGTGTTTGTAATAGTGTTAAGCTATGTTCCTTAAAATCCCCGAAAGTTTTCCTTGATAAAGATGATTATTTACCACAAGATAATTTAGCACAATATAGGAAATAAATATAACAAAATCATTATCTTAAAACAGTAAAGATAACTTTTATAAAGAATACAAAGAAGTCAATGTTCTAAAGCAATTTGTTGAACGTCTTGCAATTTGACCAAAATTATGTTGAAAGATCTATTGCAAGTTCAGCTATAGCATCTATGGGTCATGTTAGAGGAAAGGTAAGAAATAACAATACAATAAAATTAATACCTTATTATAGATTAGATAGTTTTTCCACTTGTTAGGTCAATGATAACACTGCAATTCGAACAAAATTATTCCAAAATCTTTACAATATATATAATCTTGTTACGAAAACCAGATTATATATATTGTAAAGGTTTTGGAATAAATTTGACTTTTGTTCGAATTGCAGTGTTATCATGGACCTAACAAGTGAAAAAACTATCTGGACAATAAGATAAGTTAAAAAAAGGTCATAAAAATACATATGTAAAATTAATACTAAATACTAGAGCTGCTATCCGGATCCGGATAATTTTGGATCCGGATAATTTACTATCCGGATATCCGGATCTGAGTGCTATCCGGATCCAGTATCCGGATCCACTATCCGGATCACCTATCCGAAACCTCGGATCCGGATTTGCTATCCGAAACCTCGGATCCGGATCTGCTATCCAAAACCTCACATCCGAATCTGCTATTGAAAATCATCAAATTTGCATTCTTTATGAGATTTGTATCAATAAGATTATTTTGTTTGCGAGTTCTCGCTAACATTAAAAAAATAGTAAAGAAATGTTTTACGTTCCAACATTTTGCTTTGTAAAATAATAAAACAAATCAATATTATTCATTAATATTACTATAAGTAGCTAATAGATATTGCTATGTACAACGTTTTAAGAAGAAAACAACTACTTTATTGGTATGTTAAATAAATAAATAAAATGAAAAATCGGGAACAAAAGGTATTTGGTCTGAAGAGAAACACAAATATAAGGTTTTACTAAATAAATAAGAAATATGAAGTAACAATTATGAAGCACAAATCGGTTAATTCCAACCAAAATAAAAGAGTGCAGTGGGACCTTTCTGCTCAATCCAGGTTTCGGATAGCGGATCCGGATCCGAGGTTTCTGATAGCGGATCCGGATCCGAAGTTTCTGATAGCGGATCCGGATCCGAGGTTTCGGATAGTGGATCCGGATCTGCGGTTTTGGATAGCGAATCCGGATCCAAGGATTCGGATATCCGGATAGTTTTGGATCCGGATATCCGGATCTTAATTTTGTCGGATATCTGCAGCACTACTAAATACAGATATACAAAAATAATATTAACTGGATAATAAGAAATAATATGACATCGAAACTTTTACAACAACGGAAGGATAAAGAAAGAATGGAGCTATACTTTTAGTAATCTTTATGGCTGAAATAATTAAAAAATGCTGAGAAAAGTGTTTAAAAACTAAATATAGGTCATATAAAATTACAATGGGTAGAGATATCGGAGGAAGTATTTGCTGATGATGTAATGCTGATACCAACAAATAGTAACGAATTGTAGAAGAACTTGAAAGTGTGGAATAAGGTACTGGAGGAGTACGGAAACGTAATAAATAAAAACAAGACAAGAGTTGATAAGAAGAGAACATGAAGATCTCAATATAACAAACATAGAACTACTGACAGAATTTCAATACCTCAGAACAATAATAAAGAGGAAGAAACACAACAGCAAGATGTTAAGAATAATGGAATACGGATGACGCTACAACTATACCATGCAATGAGTAAATAGTGTAAAGGTGTTTAAGGCCATAAACCGACCTGTGCTAACCTATGGATGTGAATCATGGATGCGAACGGAGAGACAATAGAATAAAATACAGGCCATGTGGATGAAATATTTAAGAGGTCTCAGGAGAGTTACAAAATTTAATAAAATCGGAAGTGCAAATAGAAAAACAGAGCTAAAGATAATATCCGCACTAGAATTCGTAAAATAGAAACAGATTAGTTGGTGGGGCCATGTACCTAGCCATATATCGTATGGAAGAAACAAGACCAGTTAAAAGAATTTGGGAGGAAAAAATTACAAAAAGCAGGAAAAGAGGAAGACCGAGATGAACATGGGACAAAATTATTGTAGGTATACTGAAAAAGAATGGAAAGACATAGGCAAATGTGAAAACAATGCTAAAAGATCAAAAGGAGTAAAATAATCGATGGGATTTCATATACCTATTGGAACTAAGTGGGTTAAGTGGAAACTTTCATTTGAAATATTTATTGAAGCTAAGAAAAGAAGCTAGAAAGGTGTACTACTACATGCAGCTAGTCCACAACTACAAGATATATTTATTACCTTACGGCGCCAGAAGAATAATCTCGTCTCCAAATTTATATGAGGTAACAATGAAACCTTTAAACGCTTTAACTTTATACCGGAACTGAATACAGTATATGAACGCTATGCAGGGTGTCCGCGATATACAAAGCATGCTTTTAAGGGATGATAGCTACAACGATTTAGAAACAAAAACATATAATACACCTTGGGTCTATCTGTAAGCGTAAACGAGAAAAAAAATTATTTCTAATGTCACAAACTTCGATCAGTGCAGGATTTACCCGACGATTCCAGGCGTGTGTTCTAGAAAATGGGCAACACATCGAGCCTTTCCTGTAATACATTTTCTTCTGTCTCTCAAAAAAGTCCTTTTTAGGACCACCAATTTATCACAAATAAAAGAAAAGAACTCAATTTTGTAGTAGCCTTTACGAAAGAGCTTAAAGCGCCATAACATAATTGCAGTAATTACATTGATTTCATTAAATGCGACTTTCCCTCAACTTAAATTTTCATTTGCCGATCGGAGGCTGCTATTAATTCCGCCCTTTTCACTCACACTTCAACATAACATCGATTTTATTGTCATAACATTATTAAAAAAAACGCAAAGGTACCTTTGTTTTAAAAACGTATGGCCATTGACCTTTTACGATACAAGTTCAAGGTCGTATAAACAGATGATGCTTGGCTTGCATCTGCGCTTCTAACTGTACAGTATGGTGGAAGAGAAATGACACCACGCTTCAATTTCAAAGTATGAAATAATTCGTTTTCATCGTTGTTTTCAGTTATTTTCAATCCTAAATTTTTGATATGGTTTCTTGGTTAATTAAGAAGCAATATGGATGAGTTTTCTTGTACAGTTTGACCAAATAAGGTTTTTTAGAAATATTTTTTTTCTCGTTTACGCTTACAGACAGACCCAAGGTGTATTATATGTTTTTGTTTCTAAATCGTTGTAGCTATCATCCCTTAAAAACATGCTTTGTATATCGCGGACAGCCTGTATGTTTCAAAGTTTTAAACAAAAAGTAGGGAAATTTGATGGGTTTTTATTACAAAATTAAAAAAATGATAGAGTTTAAATCAATCAAATTCAATGGACAAGTGGGAGACGCGAAACATGCTGCAATTATAACAGTTAGTACTATTCTGTTTGTGATCATACACTGGAATACTATTAGATTAATTAATATAATATAATATCGCAGGCAATAATTTTGCCTGCGGTTGGGCATGTGTAAAACAACAAAATACCAAACTGAAGGCCACAATTAAACAAAATATTGATCTTAATCCATTTAGTTGTAATAGAATGTTGATATTTATAGCATTTGTTTCTTCAAATAAAGTTATACATGTTTACGCATTTAAAATCGGAAAAAAAAAATAAATATTACACACACGCATGTTTGTTTCCGCAAATAATTACTGTATGTATGTCTAAAGAAGTTTATAGTACAAATGCATTTGTGATCTCGGTCATAGAGTAAAATAAAATGATTACTACTCCTTATAGAAATGCTGATGCTGTAATCAATCACGTTAATAATTAATAACACTATTACAAGCTGCTGCAGTTGGTCTTGATATGTAAATTTTACATGTAACTGTGACAGTTTCTTCTGAATCTTGTGGGCAATGCAGTCGTAGTTAAAGCGCCAAGTTAATACAAAAATATTCTTGAATGAAACGTGAATCAACCTTAGCGAATTTATAGAATTATTAGGTGATCAGTTTCTGTGCATTGATTAATTTAATAATGACCGGATGTGGGCGCTTCTGTTTCTTTTTTTTTTCAAACTATACACGAAGTATAGTGTAGTTAGTTGCCTATAAACGTTGTTAATAATAGTATTTATTTATTTATTACTTTAATACTTAATACTGAACGAAGTTGATATAGAATATAAAATCCATAATTTTTATGCTTTTTAAAATCTTTTCAAAGTATGGTGCAACACATTGTATTTACATTAAAAATTAATTACTATTTATATTCTTACTTTTACTTTGTCATTTGTTTAGTTCAGTTTGATAAATCAATATCTTTATGTCACATCAGAATGATCAATTATTGTTTTAAGCGTAATCGATTATCTCAGACTTTTGTAACTTTACACAGATTTGAAAATGGATTAGCGGAAATAGGCGTAACAAATTAAGAAATGAAGCGGTGAAGTTTTAATTTGTTTTGCTTGCATAACCAAACCATTGTAGAAGAATAACAGAGTCTTTAGTAATTTAGTACAGCATATTGACAACTAACTTTAGAACAGAATCATGTAGTTACTCAATTTTAACTATTTAAGCTTGAATTTATAAAATTTTATTGTATACATATACAGGGTGTCTGCCATATACAAAGCATGCAGTTAAGGGATGATAGCTATAACGCTTTAGAAACAAAAACATTTAATACACCATGGGTCTATCTGTAAGCGTAAACGAGAAAAAAAAATTATAAAAAACCTTATTTGGTCAAACTGTACAAGAAAACACATCCATATTGCTTCTTAAATAACCAAAAAACCATATCAAAAATTTAGAGTTGAAAATATCTGAAAACAACGACGAAAACGGATTATTTAATACTACTACTACTGCTACTACTGAAGCGTGGTGTCATATTTCTTACACCATACTGTACACGTATTCAATAGAAGCACGTCTCTATCACAGATGCAAGCGAAGCATATAACCTTGAACTACATTAGACCATTGTATCCTACCATATCGTACGAAATCAATGGCTATACGTTTTAAAAATGGAGGTACCTTTGCGTTTTTTAAATAATGTTATGACGATAAAATCGGTGTTATGTTGAAGTTAGAGTGAAAAGGGCGTGTTTAATAGCAGCTGTCGATGGGCAAATGAAAATTTAAGCTGAGGAAAAGTCGCATTAAATAAAAACAATGTAATAATAGTGCAATTATGCTAGGGCGCTTTATGATCTTTCGTAAAGGCTACTACAAAATTTAGTTCTTTTCTTTTATTTGTGATAAATTGGTGGTCTTACAAAGGACCTTTTTAGAGACTGGAGAAAAGGTATTACAGGAAAGGCTCGATGTGTGGCCCATTTGCAAGAACACACGCCTGTAATCGTCGGGTAAATCATGCACTGATCGGCTGCCGCTGTACAGTATGCGTCGAAGTTTGTGACATGAGAAATAATTTGTTTCTCGTTTACGCTTACAGATAGACCCAAGGTGTATTATATATTTTTGTTTCTAAATCGTTGTAGCTATCATCCCTTAAATGCATGCTTTGTATATCGCGGATGTATATTTACATTGACAAAAGTATAATTTCTTAAATATCTTTTAAGTATTTTTAAGGAACAGAAAGGACTAGCATACTACTATTAGTTAGAGTAGCATCATAATTATTATTTACATATGTTATTTTAGCAACTCAATGACATCACACCAATAAGAAAAATCCACTTAATAACATTAATAAACTGCCATAAATGCGTAAATAGGACTACCAATAGGAACAATCGCAGATTGAAGTGGCTCCTAATAACTTTTGGTCATATTTACAACCCTCCCTTATGGCCCACTTGACTCCTAAAGGATACTTGAATTGTGAAATACGTTCTATAGTTGCATTTGAAGTGGATCTTTGTCTCAAGGATTTCTAATCACTTATGGTCATATTTGACTTAACTGGAGAGGAAAGTACCATTAAGGTGTCTTTAACTATGTATGTGTGTCAAAATATAAAAGTGGAAACATAAGTCATGTAAGTTATTTTAGTTAGTATTTGCAAATTCAATTATTTAACGATATCCAATCATTGATAAATAGTTGAAGATAATTTTATTGAGTATGCGCAAAGACTATTTATTTTGCATAGTAGTCGAAGAAGTAATATTTTGACTATTAAAACATTACTTTTTCATAATCCAGGAAATGTTTTGCCTGCCATATTTGGATTATTCCTTGTTTTGATATTACATCCTGTTTTGCGAGAAAATCGCGTCGGTCTAATTACATTCATCTACAAGAAAATGGTTCTTTCGGAGCTTAATCTTCATAATACATTCTAAAATATGCAGATGAACAATAATAACTATGGTTATTCTATGCTTTATCCTTCCTCATTTTCCTCTTTGTCATTTTCGAGACGCGTCCGCCTTTTCGCCGACGCCAATTGACGCCTGATCAAATTACGCATTGTATGTCTCCTTCCCTTTTGTAGTAGGCGATGTTCTATTTTCTCCCGCTGATGTCCGTCCGCCTATATACAAACCCAATTTGACGCGGATAAAGTCTATAATGTAATTATACGTGGCTCCTATAAAACAATAATTTTACTCAATTACTGCTTGGACATTTACGGCACAATTTGGCTGGTACTTCTTCGTTGTTGAAATGGAAATTAAATGTTAATAGCTCGTGCTACTATGACAGAGTTCATTACTTTTATTTTGAATTTAGTAATTATTTCATAGATAAAAGAAATGATGTCCGGTTGCTCTTAAGGGAGGTATATTTCGCAGTTTTTTTTTTCAAAATAATTAAATTTAATGTATTGATAGCTAAAACATTCTAATATGAGAAGTTAAAACCAATTAATTTAATTTCTCCGCTAATAGTCTGATTTGATCTTCTGAAAAAAATTGGAATTTATGCATTTGGTAAGTTCCACGTTAGGTGTTGTTGTTCTACAATTTGAAGTCGGTTTAAAAACATAAAAATAACTTATCATTAGCCGATGTCCTTCGTAATTGGCACAAAATGTTCAGATCTATTAAGCACTAATTACTGTTATTGTTACAATTTACACTATAAGAACAGTAATTAAAATATACAATGTGTGCACGTAGAAATTTGACAATTATATTCATAGTACGAGTTAAGTACTTTTTCTAAGCCAATTTTTATACGGAGGTTATTGAACCCAATGACATTTAAATATACAAATACGCTATTTTAGAAATTATGTGAGAGCATTTAATAAACAAATAAGATAACATTATAATGTAATTATATATTTTTTCCATTAGAATATAAAAAAACTTATAAAGATGCTAAATTAACCTTTGGCGTACCAAGCTTTTTAAGCAACGCGTAACACCAAGCGGGGTACAAATTGTACCCCATCTAGAATCTCATGTTTTCTCTTTTTACGTCAATTCTTCGAAGACTGTAGTTTCACAATACACAAAATACACTTAAATACTGTAACCACACTAATGCACAAACTGCTAAATACATATTTCGATAACCAAGTAGCCATCATCAGTAGCGCTGATTAAAACCGTATAGTCTGCATACTGTAAAATACAAAACAACACTATCAGTGGCAGGTTAATCAGTGCTACTGATGATGGCGTCTTGGTTGTCGAAATACGTATTTAGCAGTTTGTGCATTAGTGTGGTTACGGTGTTTAAGTGTATTTTGTGTTTTCTCTTTTTGCTTGAAATTATTAATGTATACCCTAAAAGGGCATTTTCCGTGAAAGGCAACAAGTTGCTCATCAATGGTAAGATGACACCCTGGTGTATAATTTTCTTTATAATGCCCAACAAACATCTCAAAAACTTCCCTGATGGCAGTTAATTTGTCATGTTGACGACGTTCGGTTCTTGTGGTCAGGTCATTAAATCTCATACCTATAAGATTGAATTTCACTGAATCTATTACGTGACATTGTAGCGGAAAATATTGGCCTACAATATACAGGATTTTTACACCACAGAAATTGAATCGGTTCTCTCTGGGCTTTTAGCGCACCGGCAGTTATCAAAATTCCTATTACAGCATACATTTCAGTTAGATCCACAGGCGACCATATTTTCTTTTGCTTACTTGGATTTCTTTCGTTCCAATTTTCATACATACTAACAGCTTTTTGGTTGGTAAACTGTACTACTTTGTCTATCAATAGCTTCACAAATAAAAAGTTTGAAACAGCTAGCTATATCCGAAGTATTTTTTGACGTAGCTGTTGGACCACTTGGAATTCTTATAATATTCTGCTGAGGTCGGCGACCTACTAGCGAATCCTGCTTCCAGATTGTTCCGTTCTTGGATGTATTTATATGGTTTATTATGCAGGTTTGCTAAGGGTTCTTCATCACTGTTTAAAGAAATATTGCTGCCATAGAAAAACGATGCAATGATTATAATAGGATCGAGATTTGAAGTTGAAAATATTCAACCCTCATCTGGATCAAGGTGAAGAACATCGGTATCGTCATTGTTATCAACAAAATCCTCTTCTTCCGAACCCACCGACACATTATCCTCTAAATGTTCGTCGTCACTATATAGTTCATCAAAGTATTGTAATGCTATTTGTACATCGGATTCCACAGTCAGATCAAATGTACGTTTAGCCATTACTAAGATATCTCGATACAACTCTTTCAAACGGGTATCAAAACAATAAACAAATCAAATTTATACGAAAAAACAACAACACGAAGGCTACCGAAACACTAAACATACACTTTAGGTGAGAAGCGCAAAAGAAGGTTAGAAAACGCTGTGCCTTTTATAACATATACGCATGCGTATATTTTGACACGTTAATAACCCCAAGCGGGGTACAAAGTGTTATATTTTTAATACCATACGAGGTATATTATCGATTATGTCATTATAGGTTACTTAAAACATTATACGAGGCTATCGCAACGGAAGAATACATTTTAAACTATAGTATTTAAAATACACGTAATTTTGTATGTCTGGGGTACAAAATGTACCCCCTTGGTAGGCTAAAGGTTAAACAAATATGATAAAAAATTAATAAAACTATACAGGATGTATTATAAATTATTTTAAGTTATTTAGGACTCTCCAAAAGAAAGTTATATATATATAGGGTGTCTCACCAGGAACTGCATCGATCGATATATGGAAGAGTATACACTACCGCTCAGTGAAGTTGGGACAGTTGAAAAAAATGTTATAAACAGGCCGCTTCTAAATTCTGGAAAATGTATTACTATAATTATGTATCCGCGCCATAAATACCAAGATATGATATAGGTATTCAACAATTAGTTATAGTTCTTTACACTAAAATAATTGCACTGGAAGTTTTTGAGGTAAACGTAATTTGATCCGCAAGTCCAAACATGTCTTAAAACAGGTGACAATATAGATTCTATGCATGTGATATATTGTTTATGGATTTGCGCAAGTACTCCCTACTCTTGCATTCGCAGACTTTTATCTTCAGCCACTTTAAACTCAGTGCTGTAAAGTTTTACGCGAAAATAATACAGTTTGAACTCTAAATTTAAAACAACAGCTTAAAAATGCAGAAAATGCCGCGTGGGAAATCAATTAGCATTCAGAAACGATCAGAAATTATTACTTTGCATAATGAAAATTACAGTGTTCGACAAATTAGTGAAAAAGTACGTATTCCGAAGTCTAGCGTTAATAACATTATTCGTTGATTTGCGGAGAGTGGAAGTTTAGAGGACCGTAATCGTCCGGGATCGTCCAGAAAAACTACTCACGCTGATGATGAGCGTTTAAAACTTATTAGTAAGCGTAACCGAAGATTAACAGCTCCAGAAATACTTGCCGACTTTAATCGCGATCGCAATAATCCGGTGTCCATTAGTACTGTGAAACGACGCTTACAAGAAGTAGGGCTGCATGGTCGTGTTGCAGTGAAAAAACCGCTTTTAAGAAGAGGTAATAAACAAAAACGTCTTCACTGGGCACGAGCGCACCGAGAATGGACAATTGATGATTGGAAGAAAGTACTTTGGACGGATGAATCTAAGTTTGAGATATTCGGGCAGAGGCGAAGAACTTTTGTAAGAAGATCGAAGCACGAAAAAATGTTGCCTGTTTGCGTCGTTCCCACAGTCAAGCATGGTGGTGGATTGGTACTGATTTGGGGATGTTTTTCTCATGCTGGCACGGGAAACTTAGTAAAAATTGAGGGTATTATGCGAAAAGAACAATACCGAAACATTTTAGAACATGATGCTGTGCCTTCTGGGTCCAAACTAATTGGGGAAAATTTCATCTTCAGGCACGACAATGACCCGAAGCACACAGCCGCTTTATGTAAAAATTATTTACAGACCCTCCAAACTGATAATATCCTATCAGTAACGACTTGGCCTCCACAAAGTCCAGACCTAAATCCTATCGAGCTTTTGTGGGACGAGCTCGATAGGAGGGTAAGAAAAGCTGCTCCGACTTCGAAAAATGCACTGTGGGAAAGTTTGCAGAGGGAATGGACACAACTCGACGGTGAAACACTATCAAAATTAATTAACCGAATGCCACGAATTGTCCGTGCAGTATTAGCGGCGAAAGGTGGTTACTTCGACGAGAAGAAAATTTGAGTTTTTTGTATATTATTTGAATTAGATTTTTATTAATTCAGTTGTCCTTTGTTAATAAATACATATATATATTCCTACATTGTTGTTTGTTTGCATTTAGAAGCAGTTTCTATGTTTTTCTAATAAAATAGTAACTGTCCCAACTTCACTGAGCGGTAGTGTACATTGGAAAATTCTGAAAATTTCAGAGTATATTAAAGTCGACATGCGCTATTAAACTAAAATATTTATAATAACGATTATATCGGAAGTGGCTGTCAATTTTGTTATTTTAAATGGAATACCCTATATATTATTACTTTTTTCAATTTCTCGTTCCATTTTGAAGTAAATTTAATACGACAACTATATAGTTATTTTCAACCATGTTTGAAATATTTGCATTTTTTTTAAGATGCAGATGCAGGAGTGCATTTGAACTTCTATTACTGTAAAGGTATTTAATTTGGAAAATTGAAAATTTGTAGTATAGAATAGAACTCGAAACCCAATAAATCTTTCGAAAACATTATACAGCGTATCCGAAAATTACGGTTAAACTTCAAACTATCAAAACTTTTTTTTTAATGCAACTAAATTTAAATAATCTTCGTGCGTATAATTAAACGTGTCGGCATTGTTTACAATTGAAAACTAACAATTAATGACATTACATCAGTGCTGGAGTGTTTCCCGAATAGTCATGAATCATGACTAACTTAGATATACCAAAGCAGGATGACATCTTAAAAAATTACCAAAGCTACATTCTTCATAGAGCATACATAGTGTAGTAGGTGGCAAATGAATTAATACCTCTAGAAAGACTTAATAATTTAATCCAAGTAAGACAGACCTAATTCTATTATTTTTAAGATTTTATTAAGATAAGTGCACTATTATTATGCTCCCACATTACTCTATAATTTATATATATATAATATATATATATATAATAAATTTATATATATATTAATAAATTTATCAATATCTGGGGCTCCCATCCTTGACTTTTAATATATCTAGTACTCTAGTTACTCGCCGAGGCATACTTTCAATACAACTATTAATTGTGTCTTTAATTGCAGATTATTAAGCCATACATCCGCAATTCTTTCTTGATAATTGCTAAATTTAGGATGTTTGATTGCTTCACATTGGGTTTTAACAGTGCCCAACAATTCTCGATCAAATTAAGATCTCCCAAACTCCCACATCAAAGAAGAAGAGGAATATCGTGTTCTCTGAGGAAATTACTCAGTGATTTTGTTTTGTGGCAATGCGCACCATCCTGCATATATGTACATATGTAGGTATATATAGTGTACTGATGTCTTCTATATGGGGACGTAAAATACCATCTAGTACTCTTAAATACTCATCAAAGTTAAGTACTGACGAAAGTTTCTAATTCATTGGCCACCTACGTACATATCTTAAAAAGTATCGATTTTAGATGCGTAATGAATAAGACTTTTTTGTATTTTTTTTTTCTATGCGGCCAACAGTTCTACAAATTTTTAATTTTCCAAATTAAATACCTTTACAGTTATAGAAGTTCAAATGCATTCCTCCACCTGTCAAAAACAAAAAAAATGCAAATACATATTTCAAACATGGTTGAAAATAACAATATAGTTGTTTTATTAAATTTACTTTAAAATTGAACGAGAAATTGAAAATGTAATAATATATACGGTGTTGTTCTGTCCTGTTCTTTTTCTAATAAATCCTTCTCCACCACTTCTTGCCGTGAAGCAAAATGTGATTCTATAAGTTCTTCGGTGGTTAGCGCTTGCCCGTGCTCTTCAATAAGCTCATAGATATCATTGTTATCCACCTCCAGTTCCATGATCTCGGCTAAAGACACAATGTCATTTACTATAGGCTGCAAGGTGTTTTGGCCAAAGCTTTTTTCCAAGCTGAAGTGAGGGTTTTCATGGTAACTCCTTCCTATGCCTTTTTTATCAATTCAATCAGTGTTGAGAATAGTGCAAATCGTTGTTGTAGACCGATTGTATATGCGCGCTAGATCAGCTACGCTCATAGATCATTTCAATCTTCAATTATTTTAGGTTTTATTTCTATGGTTGTTTTTATTCTCCTACAGCTATCTTTCTGCGGCTTTCTTTTCGGAGAAATTTTTGCAACGGTTACTCACTTCTATAAAAAGAATCCCAAATAGAACATACATATGTATGTATGTACACGAATTTAGAGAAATCTATTATCAACGAGTAAGTAAGTATGTAACATGGTAGCGCAAGTTATTCCTACCTTGGTAGAAAGAGCGAAACAGATATGTATACTTTTATTTTTCACTTGAACGTGCTTCTTATACTCTTGAGATGCGGTGGTTGTTGTCTGTTGCGCGTTCATTACTAGACTGATGTAACATGAACACATAATTCGGGACTTCCCTTGTTCTGGTCACATGCTAAGCGAAATATCGCTCGCTATGCGAGGCATTTTTTTTTATTTAACTGTGCTCGTTATGCGAATACTCGTCATAAGAGGTGCTCGTTATGCGAGGTTCCACTGTATATCTTTCTCTAATACTACCTATATCTTCTAGAGAATCAGCATTATTATATTCCCTCAATTGATACGATTCTTAAGACAAGTGTATTCTAAAATCCTCGTATCTATCGCCGGTGAAGCAACCTTTATAGATAAATGGTTGAGTAATTTTAGATTAAACGTTACTCCTTGTTGTAGTAATGTTTAGGCAGGGTCTGTGCTTATAGCAAACGAGAAATTTAGACTTCTTCAGTATATTTTTAATTATACCATAATATAAATTACGATTTCTGATATCAAGTTCTTGAGATATGTATGTCTCGAAATAATCGCCAACTGCTGCTTTTCTTCTGTCAATAGTAGTAGTGCAGTTTTTCTAAACGGTCGCTAAAGTTTTAAGAAATATAAACGATCGAGCTGAGTACGACGCAGATATCACTGTTTGTAATAAACTTTTCCTTTGCTGGTTCATATCACTGTGAGAAATTATCTTAGAGCGCATAAACTATCCAATTTAAATAATAGTCGCAAAACTCTGCGACTGTTAAAAGGTTGACATATTACTAGTTTCGTTTCATATGAATAACCAGCCAAGATTTATCTGAATTTGTAATTTGAACAACAAATTGGGTATATAACAACGTAATAAAAATATATATGTACAGCAATGCTAAGTTGTAATGCTTAATAATGCAGTAGGGGAAAGTGGGGCAAGTTGACGACGTTAAGGAAAAACTAACATGACAGGTAAATAACATTTTATTTGGCAACAGAAAAAATACTACCAACAATACTAATATATTTTCTATTATCTACATGAATTTCGTTATAATAAAGCCGAAAGTTTCTCATAAAAAAATTAAAAACCAAATTCTTACATTTCCGATACTTTAACGTACAGTTGGGTAAGATGACGTTCGCAATGGGGTATGATGACGAATGTTTAAGATTCACATATGTATATTACAAACGAAGCGGCCACGTCGCTTATAAGAACTACAGGCTTCATGCCACCAGCAGTTGCACTCATCATAGAGAATCCATGCTTCTATTGGTGGATCTTCAAACAGTTCGCTGCATCCAGGACATTTTATGTTATCGTTGCTTTTGGAGCCTGATTTCTGAACTTTAGAGTGTTTCTTTGGTTCATTAGCCAATTGTAAGTTACGCTTCACAGAACTCATTGCTTCCTTTCTTTCCTGTTTCTTTCGTTCTTTTTCACCATGTTCCTTTTCCTTCTGTTCAAGCTGCTCTTTGACAGGTGTTGACGTTAAAATACTACACTTTTGCTTCTTTCTTGTGTTTGAAGTTGGTTGGTCGTATTTGGGTAAAGCCCTTATCTGCCACGGGGATCTGAAATGCATGGTATCATTTCCAACGCATGATGGACCTGGAGTAGCATTTGTGGGACCGTCTCCGTCAGTTATTATTTTTGTATTAGTTGGAGGAATTTGCAAATTAATTAAAGGCTCATCGCCAGACGAATTCCAGTCAGCGTCTTCTGTTTCAGTTCTCCCTGCTGACAATGGACGCTCCGATACACAAGCCGGTGCAAAAACTATATCTGACAATATATGTGGATTGTACGGTTCTATACCTGTTCGTTGGAATCCATTTATCGCTATTTCCAGTGTTGCTGCTTTCAAATAAGCTTCTCCAAATATGTGTCCGATATTTCTATCAGTTATAATTTTTCCAGGATTGTTGACCATGAACCTATCGCATGCCTGCCCGTAATGAGTTTTAAGGGGTCAGTAAAAGGCAACATCCAAAAGTTGCATGCGATGAGTTGTGTGTGGAGGTAGGCTAATTAGAATAGGCTGATCATAATGATCTTGCGACCATTCACGCCTGGTCGT
>SMLS01063655.1:0-15121 GCA_004785975.1 Popillia japonica
TCTAAACAACGTAAAACTTTAAAAGAGGTCAGATAAAGCGTTATTCAGTTATTGAGGAATAATGAAATCGAAAAGATTTACGATTTTCCAAAATTTTTAAAAAGGAAAAATGATAGGTCAAAATTTGAAACAAGATTAGTTGCGAGTATTGTATTCTGCAACACATTCCCCATTTAACTATTGTTCTATGTATTCTAATAACCGAGATACCAGTGGTGAGCATCGAAATTGGGACACCCGGTATACATATTTGACTTATATGTCGGAATAAATAAAACTCGATAGGAGTTAAATGCGGAGAATGTGCAGACCGTCCATAGAAAATTATGCAATAAATAGTATGTCTTCTAAGTTTCCTCACAAGTATGGGATGAGGTACATCTTCTTGAAATAAGTCGTTCTGCAACTCACTATCATCTAGTTGTTCCGTAAAACAATCCATAAAATATGATGATAACGCCCGGCAGTTATAGTGTTATTAAAAATGGTTAGTTCTCCTAAGCTTTACCTTTATGAACCTACCGAAATATCAAAACGAAATGTTGTTTAGCGCATTGTGGATTTTTTGTTCGCCATAGAATAAATTGCGGGAATCTGGATCATATTTCACATATTATCTACAACATACGTTTAAAACGATTTGCTACAATGTGAACAACTAAAATCCAGAAACGCTATCAATAAATTCAGTAAAGTGCTTTTTTACTGTCAACACAATCGAACAATTCAATGGAATTTTTATATAAATCAAAGCTTGAGGGTGTGCTGTTGAATTAAAATTTATGTTCTTCCGAACCGGCATATACATACATCTACATACAGATGTGTGGGAAAGAGCTGAGGGAAATACGGTAGTAAAATGCTGAGTTGTACTGTTTGCCTAGCTAAACGAATATCGGAGAAATGGTGTCAAAAAATTACTAACACCAACTCCTAATAATTTATGTAATGTAAGCTTTCGGGGAGTAACCTTAATTTACGTAAGTAAGCGTCTTCTTATACAGATTTTATGGCGAACTTACCGTAAAATATTTCCCACGTTTTCGCACATTTATAAAGTACATGTTAGTTATCTGTGTTAGTACAGACGCTAGTGATGTAAATTTGTGTGCGCTTACAGTGCTAGGATAATGTTTATATAAATATTCAAATCTACTTTGAATAACACGTGTTGGTGTTGCTGTTAAGGTTGTTTATGAAAGAAAACGTTAGGATAAAATTGTAAAGAGGAAAATAATGCTATGTCTATTGGTAGCGCTTTTTCAATGAAAAGTTTTATGAAAGGTTTTTCAATGTGAAGTACCTATGTGTACAGAATATTGAAGAAACTAATAGTTTTGCAAGGCCATTTACATACTTACAGAGATAGTAACTACTTTGGCGATGTAAGCTCGTTTATAAGCTTCTTCGGCTACGAAAAACGACTTCAGTAATTCCAAACATTTATTGATAAGTTTGGAGTTGTAAAGACTCTATACACTTACCATAAATGCATCGGAATTTCAAGTACTGTCTACTATTAGGTACATTTTTAAGTAGATCAGATGAGAAGGTGTAGTTAGAATTAGCTAGCTAGAATTGCTCTGCAAGGTTAAGTAAACAGAAATAAGTAATAAATAAGAAGAGAAAAGCAACTTTTTCTGTTCCAATAGTAAGTGATGTTATCATAGTGATGATCGAAAATGAGTGAACAATAAAATACCCTGTCTCTCACTCCCTTACTATCAAGCTGTGAGTCAAAACTTGCAAAATTCGGTGCACAGGCCTATCAAATACGAAAGTATGTGAAATACATTCCGTTGGCATCATTAAGGTTATTACGTTTCTAACTCTCGTACTTCCTTGTGATTTGTGTGCTTTCCGTTTATGTACCTACATATAATTTTTCATTCAATTTACAGCCTAACAATTTAAACCTTTAAACGAAAATAGGTGTGCCTAGTGGTTTTGGATATGAAATCATTGACAACTTTAATAAATAAGTTTTATTGTGAAAACACCACCGTAGTACCACAAGAAAGATGTCAAAAAGAATTTAATTTGATTAAGTCGCATCTCGGCAAACATGCTCAAAATAGTGCAGTCAATCATTAAAGTAAATTTCTACAATGTCTTTCTAAACATGATGAGTGTAGCTGCAGAGGCTTCCAACCTATATTGTTTATTAGACTACCGCTGTACCTAATGCTGTTTCTTTTTGTGTGTGTAAATGTGTTTTCTAGGCTTTATTACATTATCTAGATATCACAAGAAATGGTACGGGTCTAGCGAATTGATGCTAGCAAAACTTTTCTGCGAAGAGATTCATGTTCATGAGAGCTGAATAATATAGAAATTTTTAGTTATTACGTGTCCGTTTACAAGTGTTAAGCGTACAAAAATGCCTCGATTTCGAAGACGTCAAAATTATCACCGTGTTATTGACTTTGACAGGGGTAGAATTGTTGTCTGTCGAGATATTTGTTTTTCCTATGGTAAAATTGACCGTCGAGTTAATTGTACTGCAATGATGGTAACGCGTGTGTGTCTGGCCACGAAGAAGGTAGGAGGAAGGTAGGAACACGAGGAAGACCAACAGCTCAACCGAAGCGTATCACAGAATGTCAAGATAGGTGCTTCAGACAAGCTGCACTACGAAACCGTTTTGCTACAACGCGTCAAATCGCTGACCAATGATGTGGAGAAGAAGCTAGACCTGTTAGTATGCGTACACTATATCGTTACATTCGAGCTTTTGGACTTGTTTCTTGCCATCCACGATTAGTGCTCGCTTTGACTGCGGACCACTGTCGTCAACGCATGAATTGATGCAGAGAACGGCAGCATTGGGAAGCAGAATACCATAGTGTCGTCTTCAGCGACGTATCGCGATTCTGTCTATGTATGCGTGCTGGCCATAGAAGGGTACGACGCCGGTGTGGAGAGCGACGCGATTTTAGGTTTGATGTTGATAGACATGCACACAGAACTGTGCGACTAATGATTTGGGGGGCTATTGCTTATGGTAGCCGATCACCACTTCTGTTTATTCGAGGCAGTATGACACACGCCCTTTTACAGCAAGACAATGCACGTCTCCATATTGCTCGTCCATCTATAGACTTTCTCCAAGAAGCAGGCGTTCATGTTTTGCCGTGACCAACCTGGTCCCCAGATTTAAATCCCATGGAACATGTGTGGGATATCACGGGGAGGAGACTGTCGACTTTGCACCATTCTCCAAAAACATTGGCGCAGTTAATTTACGAAGTTCAAGTGGCTTGGAACGAGGTGCCACAAGCAGATATCGACCATCTCATTTTATCGATGCCTAGACGTGTACAGGAGTGTATTCAGCTATGGGGTCGTCAAACACGTTAATAATTAATAGTGTTACATGTTAATAACATTTCTTCTGTTGTTATCGTTTCATTTCTGATGTAAAACTATCACATTGCCAAAAAATCAAGTTAAACCAATGATTCCTGCTGGGTGTAACACTTGTAATATCACTAGTACACAGTATATATTTCCTTTAGTTTATGACAACCTTGCAGATGTGATCTTCACAATATAGAACACTACCTGTACATAAATAAACCACATGATTACGATCTTGTTCTTATAATATATATATATGTATTGATTTATTCTCTCAATTGGTTGCTTGTTGTTTTATCAATTTAGGTTCTCACATCAAAGCATTTTAGAGTAAGTACTTTTCTGTCATATTTTAATTAATTCTGTTTAAATTTATAAATTAAGGATTCACTGGGAGAGCGCAAACTGGCCATTGTTATTCACCGGAATTGCCGTTGAAGATATTCCTGTCTGCGCGATTTTCTTTGTTTTCTTATTGTATAGATTAATTCGTATTATGTAATACATGTATTTTACGTAGGTAATAAATGCTGCAGCCATGGAAAAATAAAAATATTATTATTAATAGGATTATGAATATGACAAAAAGTTCTATATGCAGAAATGGGAGCTTATATATGTATAATCTAGTTTATACTACATAAAAGTTCAAGAGTGTAATAGTTGAAATGAAAACACGGAAAAGCGAATGCTAAGCAAAATATATTTGGATCGGCTTTTCAAACGAAAAATCCATTTAACAGGCATAAAGAAAAATCCCTCAAAGATCTCACAGCAAAACATACAGCACGTTGCTTCATGATGTAGAATTTCCCCTCAAAGAAACGAAGGAAAAACGCCGAAAGGAAAAAAGAACGATTTCTCCGTGTTGGTTCTACAAAAGCTGTACGAGAAAAAAGGTAGCATTGTTTGATTATAATTATTTTTTGATTGCGTTCAACCATTTTTTGTTGCTGTCAACGGCTGTTCTTCTGTATTATAGAACTATAATATATCCACAAAGGTTTCATGATATACATAGGTGAATTAAGCAGATATAGTTACAATTACATCCTACTTTCGAAGTAATTCCATACAGTACTATTATCTTAAATATTTACCTATGTAGTTTCTATGGATTATATTTTCACACTACCAGCACTTAATGTATGCTATTTTATTGCCTAGTCACTACCAAAGAGCTGGTCAAAAAGAACACAGTTACATGGATGTGGCACTAGAACATTGGAAACCCGCAAGTAATGTAATGTAATGTGTGTAGCCATCTGTATTCATTGGACCATTTTGTGAAAAGCCACGTCAACCACAACTTTATCTACCGTCTATGGCTTTTTGAGGATCCACTTCAAGAAGGTGGGAATAGTGGAGAATGATAAATCATGGAACGGGCAGAACAAATAAGATACAACTGTGTGGTGGCAGCTTGACAGAGATATCATTAACTCGAGTAGGAGTATATGGAGCTGGCTGATGGTAGAAACATTGACCAACATTCTTCAGAAGCTTAGGAATCAATTGAGACTAAAAAATTAAATAATATACATATGTATCTTATAGGTCGCAGTGAAGAAAGACAATGAATGTTTGATCGATCCACTGTAATGTAATTCAACCAAGTCTAATTTTATTATGTACATATTTTCTTTATAAGAAAACTCTATAAGATTTTTTTGTTATCTATTTTATCAAATTTCGGATGCATATACAAAGAAAATGTAATACTTTTTGAAGAACTAAAGATCAAAGAAAGTAACGCTTACGATAAATGTTACTGTTTTAGTTCCAGAGGACCCTTTACATCCACATAACAAGAATCTTATTAAGTCAGTAGGTACACACTACAGCAGCGAATGAAGATTTTGGAACCCCTAATTCATTATCAGGCAAGCTAATTTAGACCATACTTTACAGATCAGAAACCACAAATATCAATCAAACTATGTAAGAAAACAGTGAAATAAAGATATGTACATTGATCGCCTCGTAAGGCAGTTAACCAATTGTTTAATAGCTTGCGTGAAAATAAGTAGAAATAAAACAGTATGTCTCCAACAATCTAAAATTAACAAGTTTCACGATTTTCTTAATGCTTTTGCGTAAGTGCAAAGTCTTGTAGACTCAGAAGTACATTAATTGGAATTAAGACCTAAAATAAAGAGAATGGGTTAAATAAAGAGAAATAGGACTTGCCTCTGTATATTGACTCTGACGTTGAGGCGATCCATTTTACGCTGATAACATGTGATAGATGCTCTACGCTGTGTTTGAGTTTATAGGTTGATATAGCAATTGCGTTCCTTTAGGGTTAGTTTTATTTAGGTCTGTATTTTTGTCAATTGCCTACATTTCCAGAAAATTGAAGTGACTCTATAAAACTTTATCGTTCGCTGCAAATAAATTTCACTTTTATACAGGTATGCAGAGCACGTATTGGTTGAATGTTTAACATTTTAGAAACGCAAATATGATTAAATCCTGTGCGATGAGAGTATACCCTTTCTCATTCCTTAAGAAATTACAATTCACAGTTACCGATTAATATTTGATTATCTCTCAAATTTGCCAAGTCTGTAAGTGAATCAACAGATTAGAAAAAGAGGACAGCATTGAAAATAATATACAATGCGAGCAACAAACATTGAAACGTGTCAAAGATTTGAATATTGTGAATCGGACTATACATAGGTGTAGGAATAATCAACGTAACATCTAATTGTCATATAAGGACGTGTATAGCTATTCATCTAATGTAGTTAAATTTAAATTCTGTTCAAAGATAAAAAGGACCGGTAGTTAAGCTTAATGATTGTTTAAAGTAACATTCAAAAACTAGATAATAATTTATGATATTGCAGGATATTTTTACTTCTAAAATCAACTTACAGTTAACTTAACTTTAACAGGATTAATAGTCATTAACCATAAAAGGTGTTGAACATGTGCACCATTTCTTGCCAGGCATGTATTAGGCCTTGCAGTCATATTGTTGGAGACTAATTAATACTTCTGGAGATATTGTTCGAATTGCATGATTTCTGTATATTTTATTCTTTAAGTATCCGAACAAAAAGAAATCCAAAAGTGTAAAATCAGGTGATCGAGGGGACCACAGATTTCTGCTTACTAATAGGTTATCATAAAGTTTTTTCAAAAACCTTATTGTTTCATTTTCTGTATGAGCTGTGGCACCATCCTGTTGGAAGTATCCATCGTGTAGTTTGTTAGGACACAATTGGTTTAAAAATGGTTCTAAGATCTTTTGTCGATAATTGTGTGCGTTCATATTGTCGTTGAAGAATATTGGACCAATAAACTACGTGACTTGGCAACCCAAATTCCAACCTTTATCGGATGCAGTTCAGTTTGTCTGAATTCGTGGGGTTTTTCAGCGCACCATATGCGATAGTTCTCATTGATAAATGTTGGTTGAAGCAGTGGCAATAATATACACGTTTTTCAACTGGTAACAACTCTTGCACAACTGCAACCTTATATGGACGCATATGTCTTCCGACACGAACCCTATGATACCCCTAAACCAACATTGATTAATATTAAATACTTGTTCGCTTTAATAGCTGTCGTACAGGTTTCTTCGGACTTCTCAGCATTCTGACTCCATAGTTTTATTATTCAGAACTGCATGCAACTTGTCTGTCTGAAACGCTGCACAATGCAACGAATGTTTTATCGTAAAGTTTGACCAAATTCTATATTTACATTCGGGAACTGTAAGATGTACTCAGCATAACACATTCGCCGTGATTATTCCATCTTCGTATTCTGGTAGGTATTCTGCTCAATCGTAAACATTAAATGGTCGATTCCTAACGATTTTAACAACTATTGCAACAAAATAATTTCCCGAATTAACGAGCAAAATATAAACAACGTTTTTAAAAAAAAAAAAACAATATATCGAGCAGAAAAATATAACAGACTAATATACTTGACAGCAAATTCAAACGCATTATAGGTAAAAGTATAATTAGAAGATAGTTTTGATAAAATTAGAAACAAATATAGAACCAGCACGTTTTAATCTTTGTTGCTCGTACTGTATATATAAACATTTAAAAATAAGTATCATAAGTTGGTTAGTAAGACAGATTTTGCTTGTTTCATTTATTATAAATGGAGCAACCTTTTCAATAAATTGCTACAATGTTACGATTACAAAGAAGACAAGCAGATAGCATTGCTTTAAGGCGATACAATTGCAACCCTTTGAACTCTTTAACAACATTTCGAAATACATATCTATCGCTTGCATATCAAGAAGCGCTTCAGCCAAAAGCGACTAAAATGCGGATAAATGTTAATAAGTTAAGTAACTCTAGAGGCTTTAGACATTATCAAACACTATCAAATCTAACTGCACAAGATTTACCAAAATCTAAGAAATTTATCTAATATTCTAAACACAATAAGGAAATCATGCAAGAATTGTAATTTTGTTTGTGAAAGTTGTAATAAATCTATACTACATAAATAGATATTTCCGTAGACAATTTATTAAAGAGGGAAGAGACTGTCAGATTAGAGTACGACCATTACAACGAAGTGCAAGTAGTTAAAACAGACACCGCACTCTACCATAGGTCAAAATCCTTCTGAGTTAATGTTGAAAGAACAATTTCGAATCAGATTAGGACTGTTACATAAAGCGAACGATAAGTTGAATAGCAAACCTGTAAGTAGATTTTTAGCAGTGTTAGAAGAAGAGAAGTTTGAATACACTATAATATCGAGTTAACGGAAAATTGACCACATTGACCACAATGCACGTTGCCAAATATGAAAGCACAAATATTATTAAAACTTTAGATTCGGGTAACTCAAATTTCAACATGGGAGCATTTCAATATTAAATATCAATGGAGCCTTTGTTACGGTAAAAATTGTAATTTGTCACCTCAGCTGGTACATTTGTTCTGATTGACAGTGGATTCTTTAATAGCAAATATCGTTGTTACTGTAAGTGATTCTGGCATGAAGCATGTTGTTATAGTTAGAAAATAGCACCTAGAAAATAATTGCAGAACAGATAATTGTGAAGGCTTCCCATAGCTGTTGCTATATTTAGATAAATTTTTATTACTTATATCCCTCCCTTAGAACTGAAAGTATTGCATGCCAGAGGGAGAGTGCTATTTTTCTGACAATTTTGATATTATATAACTTCTGTTTAGAAAGTATTGTATGTTTAAAGCCAAGCATTATACATGTTTTATTATATGTCAGGATGGAAATATAAAGTGTAAAAAAAATGAGAATTTTATCAAAAAAGAAAATATATCCGTGGTAAACTTTGTAAATGTACAACAGGCGTTTTAGTGTGAGTTGACGGCATAAGAAAAAAGAATTGTAGATGCATATGTATGTATACGTAGAAGATGCGATGTTAGGATTATTGTAGTAATATTCAATTCATGCGCCACAATGATCTAAGTGCACATGAAAAATATGTTAGAGGTATCATATATTGCAAGAAGATGAAGGATATTTTGAAGTTACGAGTTCACCCGCATGATTTTCAGACTTTCACGCAACCGAATTCTCTAAATCTTATAATTCGGGTGGATCAACTTACCGTGTGAACGCCTGCGAGCGGTCGATATCTAACCTGCGTATGCTATATTCTACTGTACGATTGTGTTACTGCATCTTAGTTCAGCGGTAGATTAGATTTTCTATCGAGCGGGCGATCTATCTAATAACCACCTCTAGTTATTTCCGCAGAATTCCTATAGTAACACTATTTTACCATAAACAGTTTCTGCTCCGGCGTATAATATTCCATTTTTAAAACGACAATTTACCATTCAGAGCGCACTTTATTGTGAGCTGTGTGAAGGAGTGAACGTTAGGACGTGTGAATTTAACTGAAATACGCATGCTCGTATAAGATAACAATTGTGTGCCTATCTCACTCGCAGCATGCATAGATGGACTATCTAGTCAGCGATACATACTGTAAAATTGTATTGGCAAACATAACTTGCTGCATCTGCAGSAAGTTATGTTTGCCAATACAATTTTACAGTAAAATATAGCGTACACAGGTTACGTATCGACCGCTTACAGGCATTCACACGGCATGTGCGGTATTCCACCAGAAACTACATAATAAAAATATGTATGCCGAAGGAAGAATTTTTTAATGAAAACAATGTAATCTTGTCTATGTTTGGGGCCTTCACCATATTTTATATCGGTGGGCCATAAATTAGCTCTCATTCGCTCTCTATTATTATCATCATGCCATGCATGCTAATTCACAAGGGATAAAAAATTGCGAGGCATAACTAATTGCCATCATTTTGGGATAATGTTGTCCGACTATCTAATAGTATTTAGTTGAAAAAAAAACCATTGCTAAACCTTATGTTTCTTAGATTCTTTCTTCTTAGTATTCAGATCCTTAATAGGGAGAAATGGGAGCTTTAACTACACGATACAAATAATATTGATCATCATCATGTGAAAGTAGTGGGTATCAATAGTTAATAGTTAAGTTATTCAATAGTAATTCTAATTATTTGTTATATAAACTTGAGACCAAACGTATACCGACGAAATATATCAAACCATCGACATTACAAAATTCATTGCAATGCATAAACGAAGGCGAGTGAAGCCCCGCATATACATACATACATACTATGTAAATAAAAGTAAAATTAATCATTGCATATGAAAATAATGTTTTTGTTGCGAAATATTGAATCAAAGACCTTTTGTTCAATTAAAATTTACGATTATTTTGTTAATATAGATGGAGCTGATCAGTGAGAATAGCCTATTAGACGTAATACACAAACAAAATGAAATTTAAAACCAAGATTTGTGGTTAGATATGACAGAATGTGAACGATTTGAAAACATTTTGAAAAAAATATCACTTTCGTGTAGCCGTAAGTTAGCATCAACTTCCATATTTTAAAGAGCATGGTTTCCAATTATACATTCTGGTTTTATGATATATTTTACACGTACTTCATGTATCACACCACATACTTAAATACCTTTTTTTAGTTATTTGCAATAAAAGCAGAAAATGGATGAATTGGGTTGTTCATGACTAGTCCATCTAACCCAATCTTCCGAAAAAGAGATTTTTGGAAAGATAGGAAGGCATTTGTGTTCTTATATACAGGGTCGGGCAGAGTAACTTGCTTATTTGAATTTGGCGCCCTGGACCGACGGTTGCTTCGTGGAGGGTGGGAGACACAATCCAAAGAGGGATCGTAGAGTTTGATCTCGCTTGATTCAGTTAGGGTAATGGAATATACAAACGTGCAACTACGTATTTTAGTAACGGTTGCTCAACTACAGATGTGCCCCGTTCCTGGTCGGCAGTCGATTGTTTCATGGATAAACAACTTCTGCGAAACTGGTAGTGTGTAATGAAAGAACCCTGGACTTCCACAAACAGTAAGGACACCGCAAAGCAGCAACTTGTCGAGTGATGAGATTCACTTCTATATTTAGGAGTCTGTAAACATGCAGAACCTGCGCTATTGGAGCTGTCATAACGAGAACGCGAACGCGTGACTGTTTGGTGTGCAGTTTTAGTGGGTTCTGGCTGCTACGTGTACATGATTGTGGCGTTCTTGCTGCCAAGATTCAATAAGACGGATGTGGTAGATACGTGGTTCCAGCAAGACGGGGCCACAGCATGTATGTATGTACATCTCATGTAGAGTTGTTAAGAAAAGAACGGAACAGTTCTTAAGAACAGGTTCTCAGGTACCCTGTTCAGTGAACTGTTCTTCTAGAAGAACTGAACTGGTTCTTTTGTTTTTCAATGCGAGGTGTTACATTCCACAATCAGTAACCTTTTGATTGCTGACTGACAAATAATTAAATACTTACAATCAATATAAAAATCAGTAAAGTCATGTACTTACGTAAAAATAAAATAAAAATCGTAGAGAATTGCCCATCTACCACATTATCAATGATATATTTACATTCTTATCATCAGATTTGTGAAAATATAATTATTTAGCTTAAAAAAATTAATAAATTGCTAACGGGTAAAGTTTTAGTAATGGAAATGATGGTGTGTCATAATTTAAGCGGGGAGAGAAGTGAATACCTACTTATTTACATGTAATTAATGCATTTATGCTACAATCTGATCAAAAGAGCATGTGCACAGGTGTACGGAACATGTTCTCGAGGAAGAACTGAACTGTTCAAACTTGTTCAGCAATTTTACCTGTTCTTTAACAACTCTAATCTCATGTACCAATGACCAATGTTTCACGAATACTTCTCAGAACGACCCACCTCCACCTCCACGGTCCTCCGATTGAACCCCTTGCGATTATTTTCTATGGGGCTACCTGAAGTTAATTGCCTCTAACAATCGACGTAGGACCCTGGATCATCTTAAGCACAACATTCGTCAAGTTATAGTCAATATATCCTTCCGTATGCTGGAAAGAGGTCAACAAATCGTCAGAATTAGAGTAAGGCAGCGTATGGGCAACAATGGACGCTATCTGCCTGAATTTCAAAATAAGAAAGTTGCTCTGTCCCACCCTGTATTTCGATTCTGTAAAATATTCTTTTTTAATCTGTATTAGGTGTTTCCATACCTAAAATTTGCAGTAAATCAGTTATAAATGTTTAAATTAATTTTCGTCGTTAAAATGAACAGAGCAGAACAGACAACTGCTCAATTTGACGTCATTTTTTGACTTGGCTTACTTTTTTAATTTTGCTAAATTTTTATTACCTACTAATTATTTATACCTTAGAAAATGTTCAGAATTTTTAAGATTATTTGCTATTTGCTGGTTGTAAATGTAAATATATTTTACTTAATGTGTGACATGCGCATTACAGTACTTAATTACATTTACTATGTATAAAAAATAATTCGTGATTTCTTGATTTGGTCTATTTTCAATTGTAGTATAATAAAGAACATAGATTGAGAAATTTTTTGGCACAATCTACTGTACTATCAGCGTGTAGTCATAACTATAACCTACAAGTTGTAGTAATTATTGGTTGCACTGTTACCAATACTAAAACAATAGTACAACTGGTTCAAAATATTTTAAGATGGCGGTTCACATTTTACCGTATACAACCACAAATTTAGGTTTAAACGTTTCGTTTCGTTAGTATAATAAACGCTTAGTAGACAATTCTCGTCAATAACTCTATATAAGTGCTGATATAATAAATTTAATGTTAAAATTTCTGGAAATTCGTTGGATTAATTTTAATCAAAGCGGTACTCTTTCAATCAGCTCTCAAAACTTCGTTTCTAATTGGAGAGAGCGCTCCTTAAATTAGTGCTTCGATCGATACGTTTCCTTAAATTAAGAATTTACTAGCTTTTGTTAAATAAATTGCTTATGTTCTTTACTAATTACTAATCTTAATTATGTATTTAACATTGAACAGTAGGTGTTACATGCGTAGTCTTTCAACAGAATTAAATAACGTTTTATTTCTTAAACCTACTTTTGATATCTGACTAGACTCTTAGAATAAGTACTTATTTCATTCAGTAATATTTGTGCAGTAATTGTTGCTTCAAAAACAGCGTAAATATAGAAATATACAGGTATATCGTTATGTGCTTCTTTGTTAATTAATAAAGTGGGTGTGCATTTATTTACTAGGCTACTTACTATTTCCGTTCTAGAGAGAATCTTGATCTAATGTACAAACAATATAATAGATGGCTATATTATCATTCGGGCCTCGTAAACAATACAAGTTGATAGCGGACAGTCGTTTACACGGTTTATTGGTAATACACCATTCCTATTAGTTTCTTTCACGCGATCCATGCATTGTGGTTGTCCGGAAATCCTTATCTTGGCGGTTTTATTTTGTTGTAACCAAGTATTTCCTTTCCGTAAAATTAGTAGATACACCTAGTAAATTACTTACCAATGTAAGAGATAGATAAATAGTTAATGTATTTGCTTTCTTTTTAAATGTAAAAGAATTTATTTATTCCTTTCCTTATTATATGAATGTTATACATATTTCTGTTTATTGTCATTTTTTACTACTACGACGTTATTAGTAAGCGTTTTGACTATAATGTAAGTATTAATTTTTACCGTATACAATAAGGGCATGAAACTGTCAAACATCATACGTATTACGCTTAGCGAATTGTTAGGCAATGAGATAAGATTAGTAATAGACGAAATGTAATACATGGCTATAAGTACTTGTAAACATGAAATTTTGTGATTATTTATGTCACTAATTCGTAAACTAATTTCAACAATTTGCAATAAACAAAGAACCATCACCTTGACGAATAAATGAATAAACATAAAAAAAATCAACAATAAAAGTTAGTAACGGGTGTGACCATCCCTCGGTATTGTGCAAGCCCTCATTCGTACTGGCATACTTCGAATTAGTGAAGCAATCTTTTTTTAAGGAGCTGGCGCCCAAATTCCTTGCAATCTTATTGACAGTTCTTGTATTGTCCTAGGAGGATGTTCCAGAGCCGTAATTTGTCTCCCGAAATTGTCCCATTGGGGTTAAAATCTGAGCTTCACGCTGGCCACTCTAATTCTAATATATTGGCGGCAACCACCTCTTGCCTTACGATGTTAGCAATATGTGGCCGAGCATTATCATTCATGAACACAAATTCTGGCCCATGTAGAGCACCAAATGCTTTAACAATTGGAACCCCCCTATTTATGACATAAATGTTTGTACGGTCATCAAGAGTTGTGCCACATCATAATTGATCCGCCACCAAACGTTTCCTTTTCTCGTATAGCACACTGTGCAAATCGTTCACCTTGTCTTCTCCGCACTTTATCAGGACGGCCATTAGTTGAACGGTAGAACCTGGACTCATCCGTAAACAAAACGTTTTCAATTTCCCAATGAGAGTGCATTTGAGCAAATTCTAGCAGATACTGAGCAGATAACTGCTGCTTGACGTTTCAGAAACCGGACATTAATGCTTTAGCAGTACAAAATCGTCATCGTCTAGCATTAATCCTTAACAATTAATCGGTGTTCTGCGATCGTTGTCCTTCGTTTTCTACCTTGGCCTGGCCGTCTGCCGTAGCTGAGAGGTATCTTCTCCAAGCTCTACTAATGACAGATTTTGAAATACCCAGTCTTTGGTCAACTTTTTGTTGAGGGTACCCTTCTTCGATAAAGGTTACCAATTTTACAACTTCAACTTCCGATAAATGACGATGTTACCTGTTACCGTAATTAACATTAATCAATATTGACACCTTCATAATAATTTCAATAAATTCATGTTTTTACGAAAATATGAACTCTTTAAATAGGAGAGTTGTACACAAAGCCAAAAGTATAAATTTTCCCTTAATTTTGCGACGAAGTGTAACTAAAGTTTGTCACATATGTTATCATTCCTTTTATAAAACATTCCATAGTGTACCAAGAAATGATGAAGAGAAATGCGGCCTTTAACATTGATGAGTACATAAATCGAGAAGGTCCATTTTCTTCCTTTTGAAATAAATAATTCTAAAGAATGAAGTAGGCATTATCTTCTTACGATAATTATTTATACCACATACTCTTTCTTCCTGTGCTTCTGTGTGTTCTAAGCTATTTTAGTTCCATAATCCCCCCAAATTTAGGCTCTGATCCATGAAGCTAATTTCAAGTGTCGATCGATGCAAGCGAATTGTTCTATAGTTGTTCTACAAAAGATATTTCTTCCAGTTACGAATCCTCTTAGTTTGTTGTGATAGTACACTCATGGAAAGTA
>ML217895.1:12493-40971 GCA_004785975.1 Popillia japonica
AATCTGTATGTGATAGATTGAAAGGAAATATGGTTTTTAATTTTTTTGTAAAATCTTCCAACAAATTACATATGTAGGTTCAGGTAATGTCTCCCTGGAACCCTTTGCAAATCGATCATATTGGCAAGAAATACTCAGCTGGCACTGTAAAATATAGGTGTGAAATCTGTATGTGATAGATTGAAAGAAAATATGATTTTTAAGATTTTTTTTGTAAAATTCTCATTCTACACGGTGACTGAAGATTTTAAGTACTTCAACCGTACATATAATCTATCCTACTAATTGCAAGTTCATTAACCATTTAAACTGCAACTGAAGTTACAATGGGCTTGATTGTATTTTTTTTTTAATTTTTTATATGTGGTTACCCCTGACAATATGGGTTCGACGCCTATGTACGTTCGGGTATCTTCGGAGAAATCGGCTGCTATCTTTGGCTGCTCTTTTCACACCGGTCTTTAAACCTTTCTGCAAAGTTTGGTTAAACAATTTTTACCCCTCCTAAGTGTTGCAATTTATATGTCAGAGAGTATAGTAGTAATTGCAGTAGAATAAAACACTAACCTACGTTTAGGCTCTTCTATATCGTTTGTTACAGAATGAAAAATTTATAGACATATATAAAGTTTTACTGATAACTAAGTTAGTACAATATAAATGATATTTCTATTATCTTCACATCTTTTGCTCGAGTTAAATCGACTGTGATCGTTAAGGGGATAATGGTCATATTATACCTTCATTAGCGGAAAAGCTCGTGCAATATTAACTAATTAGTAAACCAACTAAAACGCACGCAATATTAAATCTGACACGAGATTTTTTTAACACGATGCAAGCCAATTACATTTAGTGTATATTTAAGAAAGATTAATAAATTAGCATGCTTTAACTTCATTCAAAGCGTTTTTTGCAATAGCATGCTAATAAAACAATCAAATTTTGGTGTATGAACTAACACTTAAAACAAAATGAGATTCTAATATCTCTATAATAACAAAATGTTATTACCTAAAACACCTAATTCTACGAGAATATTACCTTTAGCCAGACTGACGACTTCAGTTGTTGTCTACACTAATAAATTAACTTTGTTCAAATTAAAGTTATATTAAGTACTACTACTGTCGAATATTTCACTATTACTGACAATGTGTGTGGACATATGTGCTGTAGCAATTAGAAGACTGTTTACTTTCCTAAGTGCTAGATATTGTCGCTTGAAATGTCATCTGTCGATTTTCTCAAGCGTAAAATCATTAAATGGAAAGAGATACGATTGGCCAACAGACTTTCATGTTTTATTGTTGATACACTTAGAAAGACGTTTATATCACTCTAAGGGGATAATGGAAATCTGATTTATTTACATTATTTAACATGAAGTACACAAACCATTTTCTGTAAACTGTTTTTTGCAAAATATTCCACTTTCCATACTTAAGTAGTGCAATAATTGTTATAAATAATGGTGCTCTACTAAACTGTCTATATCAAAGTTTTTGAACTAACAAAACAAATGTGATGCTGATCTTCTGATAAAACTCGGCAGTTCAAGTATACGTAATAACTTGAACATGAAGATGCGCCCTACATTTGGTATGAACAATTTTGAAATAGCAGAGACAACTCGTCTAAAATAATTCAAACCAATGTTGAAATACATATAAGGTATATTCCATATAGAGGAAATAAAGAAACTTGAATTCAATAAAGAAAAAAGTCTTTAAATTATCATTTAAAGTAGAGACTATGTTTGTGTCTTTTAGTAGTAAGCATTACTACGTAAATATCGTAGCATGGTACTACATACAGAACACATTAATGCTAGAAGTTACATGAATTTGGCCTCACGACACAGCGAGGTTCCCGTTCATTATCCCTGCCTCATGCTAAGCTGAATCCGTCACTCCATACTGTTCTTCATAACTGTAACGCGATCTCCTGCAAAGCCTAAAGAACTGTGTAGATGACTATGGAAATGCACGTGGACTATTATTTCCTTATCTTTATCTGTTATTACAGGCTATGTTGTAACTTTATTTATTTTCTATTTGAGTAAACCTCTGAAGATTTCTGCAAATTTACTAAATCTTTTTAACGCTGATACCAGGCCAATGAGAGGATACAGACCAACCGGATGTGACCACCACGTGACCTCAAGACCACGTGCATCTAAGATGGCAACATTGTTAAGTTGGTAGTACAACATATGCCACTTTACTGACCTGTCAGATAGTTTTATAAGTTCTCTTAAAAACAAGAGATGTGTTGTTCAGTAGTCTTTAAAAAGACAGTTGCTATGCGATAAATGCTACATTTACGAAAATTTACAAGAAAATCGCAGGAAACGTAAAAGCTAGCGCTTTCAAACACGTTGAATGTCATACCTATGACAAAACGTAAACAATACATACGATAAACAATAAACAGTAAAACAAAAAAATATATTTTTTCTATGACGCTCGTGGTCACGTTGTGGTCACATCCGGTTACTTACCTTGTATTTCGTTGAGTACATTGCAGGCTGTATTGGCCATCTCCCGGCATTCCCGGTAAACATAACTTAAACTCGTTTGCGTAAGAAAATCTGCTATTCATTTTACTATTTCTAGAGAACATAGTATAGCATGTTATTAGAAATAAGTTCGACCGATAGTCCCAATGTAGGAATAGAAGAATATATTATTATTAATAATTTTGCTACTATGAAGCCCAAAAACTATATAATACACTTGATAATCACATAAAAAAAACTTCAACTTATAAACAATTTAAAAACAAACTACGAAACCACCTTATCGGTAAAGCGTTATACAGTATACAGGAATATTATTTAAATTGCTAGTTTATATTCTTGTTCCGATTTGTGTTTTCCTATTCGCTACTTTTGATGTATTTCATGCATACATGTATATTATTTGTATATGTGCCTGTCTCTGAAATAAATAAATATCTATCTATACATTATAGTAGTTATTATACATAGTATTCGAATTCCATTGCAGAAAGGTGAAAGGTGAATTTCGAACATAGTGATGTGATCTGTAGACTTGTGACTTACTCCGCACACGGGTCGATCGGTACTCGAAGTGGACGCGTCTCGAAGTCGGAGCGTTATATGCGTCACGCGCGAACTACACGATGAAAATTCTGTCCATCCGTACATGGCTCGATTTTTCTCGTCTGCTTTATGAAAAATATACTATTTCTTCTTCATCTATACACAAACTATATTACCCACCCTCTTTAGTATTGTTTACGTTAAAAAGTTTTAAATTAGGCGATAGTCATTTTTGTAATCATTCTACCGTAACTTTGTGCTGTAAGCTTGTTCACAAAATATTTCTATTTGTATAGTGATTGATTTTACCTTTTTATTTTAATATTTGTCTAAACTCCGTTGTAATGAGTGATTCAAGTGACGAGGAAGATGATGTTCTGTTTTATTATTACCGTCGGATAAAAAGAAGAAAACGGAGAGTATGGGTGCATCCGTACATAGAACGAAATTTTCATTGCCGTCTATTTGTTGCGGCAAAAGAATTGCAAGAGAATGATACAAAATTTTTAGCATTCTATAGAATGTCAAAAGACTTACCTAGCGCTAGTAGAAACAGTATCTCCAACCATCGGATACGTAAATACAACTATGAGGGAATGTGCGAGTGCAGAAGAACGAATACTGATAACATTGAGGTAAGTTCTTTATTAAAAATATATAAAACAGTAAAATAAATATTATAAGAATTTTACAAAACTTCATATGTCATTAAGCCCTCAGGCCGATCTGTTGGTGAAGGCCCCATTACCTCATCTATTAGGAGTAATGCTTTTCTTTTGTATGTCCGCAACTGAACATCGTTCATCTGCAAGAGGTCAGGAAGCATGCTATTTAGAAAGTTTTGAATACCTTCCCTTCTTAAATTTCCTGACGACGAATGAGACATTTTTTGTGGCTTTGCTGAAAAATATTCAGCAAAGGCTTTATCAGCATCACTCTCAACATTAGGACGTTTCCTCTTCCTGGTGGGTTGGGCTGGCGGAACTTGTGCTCTCATACCAGTGGATTCCGGTAATATAACTTCGTCCAGGGGACTTTCCGAAGATGGTCCTGGTTGTGGCGACAATGGGAGTCGGGGTGATGGTGGCAATGATGGGAAGGAGGTTGCTGGATGTGACTGCTGTTCGCTTATGGAAACTTCAGACTGTGAGTACGTGTCTTCTCCACTTGAAATACCCACGTCCTGATCATCAACAGATTCTTGTTGGGAAATTTCAGGTAAATTTCCGGTAGGGATGCCCGCTGTCTTTATAAAAGGAACAGTAAACTGCATACATTCAGCCAGGTAGTAGGGTTTCTTCTTTGACCTCCCACTGCCACTAGCTTTAGGTTTAAGGTTCTTCACGAATGTACTTCGCAAATTTCGCCATTTCTCCTTGCATTCACTTGCTATATTTAAAAAAAAACATACATAAAATTTAAACACCTGCATATATACTAGTATACAGTGAGAATCTTTTAAGACTGTACATAGAAAAGTGCAAAATACATTGCTGCGTCATGTAAAATCGCACATAGGGATTTCGAACAGTATGTTGTTATGGTTACTGCTCAATTACTATTACTGAATCATTTAAAAACTGCACATAGGGATTAACTAAGGAAACTTTAATTGCTATCATACAAATAACAATAAAGTAAATAAGATATAAAGTAAATGAAATTAAATAAATTAAAATCTAAACAATAAATCGAAGAATATAACCATACTAAACTATTTATCTTAATTTATTTTCAAAAATGTCACCGTTTTCTAAAAGACAATATCCTAATCTATTATAAAATTCCTTTAGAACAGCTTCGCATTGTAGAGCAGTTATTGAACGCGAGGATACTATTATTCGTGCTTTAAGTTCTTCGATTATTATCTATAGGACTTGCATTATAAACGGATGACTTTAACTTTCCCCAATAAAAAAAAAATCAAGTGGTGTAAGGTCTGGTGATCTTAGAGGCCAATCAATAGCTCCACCTCTTCCGATCCATCTTCCAGGAAAATTGAGGTTTAAAAACTCTCGCACTTGCAGCGAATAGTGAGCTGGAGCGCCGTCGTGCATGTACCATAACGGACCTTCTAAGTGGAGATCATTTAATGCCGGAATAATTCGGTCTTGAAGCAGTTGAAGGTATCTTGGACCAGTTAACGTACCTTCAATAAAAAAAGGCCCGATAATATGTCCATCGACTATTCCTGCCCAGACATTGCCCTTTTGTGGATATTGTGTCCTAGTGCTATGATATCGATGTAAGTTTTTTGTAGCCCAATATCTACAGTTTTGAGAATTTGGTTCTCCGTGTTTGATAAAGGTACTTTCATCGGTAAAAAGTATTTTTCTTAAAAAAATCTCATTTCTGTTAATTATTTCAAACATTTTTTCGCAAAAATTAATTGTATTCTGCGCATCATAAACGTTTAATTCTTGATGGTTTTCGAATTTAAAAGATTTATATCCGCGTTTTTTCAATATTCGAAGAACTGACGATAGACTAATACCACATTCAGCAGCTATTTGTCTACTGGATAACTCATTATTATTCTCTACTGAAGCTAACACCTTTATTTCCATATCTTCAGTTAATATAGCCGATGTTCTTGACCGCTTTTTTGTATGATGAACATTTACACAACCCCCACTTTAAAATTTCTGAACCACAGTCCTGACAGTAGAAATGCTGGGAATAGGCCGGTCGGGAAATTCGGCAGCAAATAGTGCTGAGACTTCTCTCAAAGATGCTCCACATGAAAATAGTGTGTACATTTTTATTCTTTCTTCAGTAGTATACATGCTTGATAGATGAAATTAAAAAGCGGATCAATTTAATGCAGTATGACAATTCAAATGAAATTACTAAAAATGTACATTGTCACTATGTAAACCATAGCATACATAAATAGAAAATAACGCTATAAATCTTTGGATAATTCCTATGTGCAATCTTACAAGATTCTTACTGTATATAATAACTATATTTATGTGAATTTCCATTTCGTTTGAATTTTCATTTCAGGTATTTGGCTATATATAGGCTGTACATTCGTATCGCTAGGATTTTACTTTTGCCGAGGAGAGACTACAGTTGGGAGAATAGTAGCAGAGACAACCAAGACTACATATATGGAATGAATTGAGGAATGCCTATATGCCATGTCCCACTAAGGATGAATGGAAAAATATTGCACAACGTTTTCAGTCCTTATAGAATCTTCCTAACTGTATAGGGGCTATAGACGGAACGCATGTTCGCATAGAGACACTTCCTAATACTGGTTCGGCAAATTTCAATTATACCGGTACCACTCGGTAGTATTGGAGTGATGGAGGCATTTTCAGAGCATCAGCAATTAAACGCCTGCTTACTAATTCACAACTTGATATTCCCCGCTGTCAAGGCTGCCCCTAGATCCCTACGATGACTGTTTCTTTCCGTATTACTTTGTAGGAGATGAAGCCATCCCTTTGTCAAAATATTTATTGAGACCTTACTCAAAACGGATTCTCGATAAGACAAAACGAATTTTCAACTACCGCTTAAGCAGAGGTAGAAAAACAATTGAATGTACGATTGGTATGATGAAAGAAAAATTTCAGGTACTCCAAACTGCCATTTGTTGTCGGCATGTGGATACGGTGAATGATATCGTGAAATGCGTTTGTATCGTTCACAACTTTGTTAGGAAAAGAGAAGGATGTCAATACATATTGCAACGGGTAGAACAAAATGCCACCATTACTGGTTCTTGTAACTCCACTCGTTTCACGCCACCAGCTCGAGCAAAAATAAATGATTGTTCTACGGCTAATGCTATTAGGGATTATTTAGCCTATTATTCTCGTACTTCAATGGCATCACTGCCTTGGCAATGGGATTATTGCATTGTATAAAAAAGCTACTTGCGTGCTTAGGTACGTTTTTATGGTGGTCCACTTTGTACATTTATATTAATTGTAAAATATTAAATAAAGGGTGTTCTTACCTGACAACTTGACTTTCTTAGCAACCTGATTCCATGCTTTCTCCGTACAATCCTTCCTCGAATATTCCCGAAGGGTATAATCGTATAGTTCAGGATGTTTCTCAATTTCCCCCACGAATTTGATGTTGAATACCTACAAATTTTGTTTCAATTGAATTTAGTTTTGAAATAATAGCGGCAATTCCAACTACACTCATTGCATAGATCACGAGTGGGCAAAGTGACCAAACGAAAGATAAAACATAGAAAAAGAAACGAACTTACCTCCATGTTGCCACTGTAAACTTCAAGAAACTAGGTACACTATTTCGTACTACCTTTATTGGTGCACTTTATAACCAGAACTGTCGTGTAGTATCTCACGGCAAAACCAGAACTGTTCGTTAATTTTTTGACTGTATTAGCACTATCTGATTCTGGAAATTTCTCTAATTTTGACTTTCTAATGTAAACAAATTCCCAGATTGTGCAATCGCTTTCTTACGGATTCCCACGACCCTTTTCGGACGAGAGCAAAAAAAGGATATGATTAGGAGATAACAAAACCTAAGCACTTAGCGAAGGTAACGAAATATATATAGATATGAGAAGACCATGTATACTACAAAAGTGTATAGGTACTTATAAGGAAAATAAAAGTAAATATTAAGATTATGATGTAAAAAAACCAACAGAGTACGATATGCTCGTCACGCTCTAGATTTCCCGTTCGCAGCAGGTCGCAAGGTTCGACCGAAGATCGAAACGCAATCGCACCGATTACGAATCGACCACACTTCGATCCGTTGGTGGATCCTCATTCACTTACATACGAAGTTGAAAGGTGGGAGAATCGGTTCGAGTTCGAGACGCGCCCGCTTCGAGTACCAATCGACCCATGTGCGGAGGCTCTTTATTGTTATAGCTGCGCAAAGATCGTCTGACGTTTGGCCCTCTAGCAAAAAGTAGCTGAATCAATGTAAGCATATATTCTAGTAACCGATGCCATGCTTCGAGCGCCATCTATAAATCCATGCATGTACTTGTATCAAACAAGAACATATGCAGATTTCGTTATTGGAAAATACTTACAGAGCTCTATTTTAACGAATATTATAGACACGAATGTATTTCAACAACTTAATACACTGTCGCCATCTGTCTTACGAATTTCATTCAAGTTGTGCAGCGTAAGAGTTAAATATCCTACTTACATATTAGGTATGGAATGCACACAATTCGGTAATTACATTTTCGGGCACCTCTTATTTGAGATCCATGCATTGGACGAACCGACACAATTTTAGATCGATAGTTAGGGTGGCAACTATTATTTGATGCTCCCTATGCAATTTATTAATATGGTTAAAATTTAATGTAGCGAAAAATTGATTAAATCCCATATTGACAATTTTCTTACAAACTTTCTATAGTAGAAACTAATAATGTAACTCTAAAAATATGAGACATATTTTGTTTGTATGCATAGTTCAAGCATTAATTATAAATAATGAGCCCTATTACGTGATGGATTTTGTATGAAGCAACAGCTTAAATTATTTGGAATAACTCACCCGCATGCATAAATGTCATGTTGAATTGATTTGAGTACAGGCAAGCGGCGCGTCGCTTTACAGAATATTGTGTCATTTAATTACGATCGCGATAACACCTACAGGATATGATGCTAGTACGTGTATTATGAATTTTAAACAAGAGAGAAGTTAAATTTTCCGAATAATTATGTATATCATCACGATCCCAAAGTGAAGACTATATTATTAACGTACCTACAGGAAATAAAGACACTCTTCTATATACATGTTTTTTACAAGCTGTCAACAATTTCTACCGTTGGTAAGCCAAAGTAGGAGTATTTGCATTTAAAATATAATCGCACATGCTTCTTATAATGAAGTCTACTCTACTGAAATATTGATACCTTAATAGGCACCTTGCATGATCAAAAATATTGACAATATTCGTATTGACAATAAACCAGTCAATCCAGTATCAATACTGCCCAACCTTACACAATCAATAGTATTGACAATACTTTTGTCAATAAATTTGCTTAGTACCATTGTTTGTCACGTTCCGATTCATTACCAGGGTCATCTTTTACTTTGGGAAGTTCGTTGAAGGATGTGTCAGAGTCGGAAATAGACGATATACGCTCCATCATGACTGCGCTGTGCCTGAAACGACTGCATTATTGATGGGCACCATCACACGGTTAATATTATTGTCCATATACCCCCCACTTACCGGTATAGATGTGTGGATTTCAAAAAATCTAGATTTTCGTCAATCGTCGCATCAATCCATCAATATTCACCTTACATGGTCAATATTATTATCAATATTCCCTTGTATTGTCAATATTTTTGATCGTGTAAGGTGCCTAGGTGTAGGTATTACTTATTCCATACATCATACCAGTAGACGATGTTTTTTCAAAAACAAATCCAACTTTCATCGTAAAAACGTTATTATAATACGTTTGTTTCATCAAAACTCCTTCTCCTGACTATGCACTGGTCTTATGGTTTAGTGTCCCGCCAGCGATTTCTCTTCCAACACGGCGTACTTTCAAGATTTTTTTTTTGTTTGGGAAATGGAAAAATATATTACACACACATTTAACCGGCTCCAATTTACTAACAAGTCTTATGTTGCTGATACTTTTTTCCACTTCTAGGACAATTATAACACTTTTAATTCGATCAAAGATCAATTTATTCCAGAATTTAAAGTGTTATAATTGACCTACAAGTGAAAAAAAGTATCAGCAACATAAGATAAGTACATAAAGGTCATAAAAACACATAGATATACTATTTACTAACAAGGAAAGGTTCCCAGGTGTCAAATTCCGATCTTAATGAAACTTGGTAGGTAAGTAGAGTATGTTGAGACTTAAAAATAATGTTTCTGCTGAAATTCACCCCTTCGCAAATTCGCAGTTTTCCAATTTTCTTGATTTAATTCTGGAACGGAAATAGATAGAACAAAAATTTAAATGCAAAAGTTGTAGCTATTCGGAAGGTCCTTCAATACACGTGAATCCGGTATATGCAGTGCGGTGTTGCAGTTAAGCGCCGCCGTCTTATGCTGGTGCTAAGGTTGGTTATAGTAATATGGAATGAAAATTAACGCAAGTTGTTCATCATTAACATCCTTTATTGATTTTTGAGCATATTCAATTACACAGAGTGTTTCAAATGTGTACAATACGGCATCCCTTATGGTACTTAAAGAAAAAACAAATATACAGGGTGTATTTGAAATAAAAGTAAAGACTATGAAAAATGGTAAGATATTATTTTATTAAACTTATGTAAATCCAAAATATTTTGCGCAACTTCCTTCCCAGACACGAGAAAAAAAATGACATATTTATAAAATATTCGTCGCGCCACTGTTTTAACAAATATATCTAGGCGATATTTAACATGTGTGCAACGCACAATCAGAGTCGGTTTGTTCCGAATGTTGAATGTAGATGTTGCACACATCACACAAAAATTGCAACTAAGAAACTATCTTTACTTCACAACAATAGCTTTACTTTTACTACAGTTAAATGATTGTCAATCGATAGCTAAAGTAATTCCACAGATTGGATACATTTAAAATAAAAGTTCCTTTATTAATTAGTCCCCGATAGTATTTTCATACGTCATCGCATAATATTATTGAACTCTTCATTCAAAGCTATTAAAAAAAAACTGACACATCAGCGTTATTTCGTAGTTTTTACAACATCGACAGCTGTTTTTGCGATGGCTTGCGTTACTTTGATCGAGGTAAACATATTCTCGATATTCATAGGAGGTGCATATTACAGTTTACAAGAGAGTTTTTAATTTTGGCATTCGCGTGGTAATTGAGCAAAAATTATTTGGATTTATATTCTACATAATTGTATCTTACCATTCTTAATGTTTTTTACTTTTATTTCAAATACACCCTGTATATTGCCCACATGCGTTCTATATTAAGAAAGACGATGATTTAGTAACAAAATTTCAGTTGGTATGTTCTAATGTTCATAATTCATACAAATATAAACACGGGATTACAAGTGATAACAAATCCTTAGCATTAATAATAATGAATAAAGGATTTGTTGAAATGCGCATTTAAATTATGCATGTATGAGTTGGTATGGTAACGAAAGTCGTCAAAAAAATGCTTAAAGCATAAAAAGTTTTCTCACCAAGAACAAGAACAATGAATACAAAAGTATCACATTGAAAGCAACGTAGAGGAAACGGAAGGTCTTGATTTGAGAAAGCAAAATTCGTGGGCTATTCCAATAGTCCAGTCGATTCTGTATATAAACGGACTTGTACCAGGGCATATACAAACAAATTAATTTACTTAGAGGACAACAACTGATTATGTATTAATGATTGCAATCCTATAACGTTATTTCGCAAATGCAAATTAACGTCACAATTTGAGATAAGAACTAAGTCAGAAAATCGTCATATACCTAAATCCCTTCCATTGCCGATTGCAGTAAATGTACTTCAATCAAATTTAATTAAAATTGGTAGTGAGATGTATGTGGGTACGTAAATATAGTACATACGTGCGTAGCACAAAATATACATAAGTTATTATGTTAAGATTACCTTTAATACAATAATATGAATAATTTAATATGCTTTAAATTCAATAAAGGATGAACAACTTGCGTTAATTTTCATTCCATACTACTATAACCAGCCTTAACATAAGACGGTGGCGCTTAACTGCAACACCCTCTATACACCGTGTCCAAAGTTATCGGTGCACTATTTCTATCTTAGTTATTTCTGTAGCTACGATTTTAGTTAAATGAGCAAAGTTTTAGTGTTTTTAACGCTGATTACTATGGACATTGATCACTTGATGATTCATTTTTATGGAGAACTTTCGTACCGTGTGTATTTGGTTGCAAACAAATATTTTCGGAATTTATGCAATTGGTACCACCCCTGCTCCGCCTACGACCAATAAAATTTAATCCGAGTAGCGAGCTCTTATGCAGGTGGTCTTATCGGCTGGCAATAAACAGAATGTTTTTTAAGGATTAGAAATCGTTTGACGTTACATCTGAAAAAAAATATAACCGATAAAACAACCTTTTCTTAAACCCATCGATTTGTTTTTTAATAATTCCTCTAAGAACTTTGTTTTTAAATAAGGTAGCAGAAAAAACATTGTTTAAGTACTTTATCAATTACATATTTAATAGGTATGCCAATTACACTCACAATGAGTGTTATCCATCGCCAAATATTAGTTTTTTGCGCTTACCGAAATCTCGAATTCATGTTCGTTCTTAAATGTTGCAAGTAATTTCTTTTTGGGAAATTATCGACATAAAGGGACATCTGACTAACATTTTACAATTGAATACCCAACGTAAATAAGGTAGGTGTTATAATATTATAAATCACAACAGAATATTCCCTCAAAAAGGCGAGAGAGAAATTCAGAGAATACGATTAAATATAAATACGGCTTTAAAACAAGTGTACCTTTGTTCCGTCAATACTATACCCATTCAAATAAATAGCAGATGTTCCATAGAACCAAACGATAAAACAAGCAATGCGTCGTAATTTTATTTCCTTTTATTTAACGCATAGGTATTAGCATATTATTATGCATATACAGTGAGCAGCAAAAGTATTCATACAGCTATGCAAATCAGGAATACCTACGTGTTTATAAAACTATGTTTACTGCTAATAGAAATATTTAACAGATGTCACGTAGAACATCTGTTTCAAATGTTCACCTGCCATACAAACAAACAAAATGTAAATAATGTGATTGTTATGTTATTTATTGGATAAACATCCATTATAAACGCAACGCAAAAATATTCATACAGCTATTTTAAATACAAAAAACAAAGTGATGGCAAAATTTGAGTATTACGGTCGTTAACGACCCTCAATCGTCTTGGCATGGACTGAACTAGTTTGCGGTATACTGCAGATCTATTTATCTCCACTCTTCTACGGGCCCGTTCTCCAAGTTTCTTTTGCTTCTAATTTGATGTTGCCTGATCTGTTGTTCGAGGTGATGCCATAGGTTGTCTATGGAGTTCATGTCGAGAGACTGGGGAGGTGTTTTAAGAAGATAGTACGGCCAATGCAGCTAGAAGTGGAAGACCAAAGAAACTTACCGGGCGCGAGCGTTAAGCGATCATACGACAGGTAAGAAAAAATCCTAAGATTAGTGCGATAAAATTGACCTCATTTATTCAACTGACATTTAGTAAACATGTATGCACAGATACAGTTCGAAAAGTGTTACTTGGCAAAGGTTTCAACGCAAGAGTGGCTAGGCAGAATTCACTGCTTAACAATGTGGAGAGACTAAAGTGTCTCGTGTTTGCCAAACAACATACGTTAATGCCTCTCCAGACTTTTAGAAGACAGTTATTTTTACGAACTGGAGTAAATATTGGGTACAAATTGGGTACGAAATTTGGTTGTTCTTCTAAGTAGATATAGTGGATAGTTTTGTTTACTTGAAAATATTAAAAACAAATCTTAAACAAAGTGCACAGAAATTGCGAATTGCTGATAACTTTTCCTTGTACCAAGATAACGACCTCAAACACTCTGCACGAGTTGTACAAGAATGGTTATTATATAATACTCCAAAATTTCTTGAAACACCTCCTCAGTCTCTCGACATGAACACTATAGAAAATCTATGGCATCATCTAGTACAACATATCAGGCAACATCACATTAGAAGCAAAAGAGACGTGGAGAATAGGGTCACAGAAGAGTGGTGCAAAATAGATCCGCTGTACCTATAATACCGCCAAATTAGTTGAGTCCGTGCCAAGACGATTGAGGACCGTTAGCGATGCCAAAGGTGGTTACAAAATATTTAAATTTTGCCATCACTTTGTATTTAAAATAGCTGTATAAATACTTTTGCGTTGCGTTTATAGTGCATGTTTATCCAATAAATAACATAACAATCACACTATGTACATTTTATTTCTTTGTATGGCAGATGAACATTTGAAATAGATATACTTCTACGTTACATCTGTTAAATATTTCTATTAGCAGTAAACATAGTTTTATAAACACTTATTCCTTATTTGCATAGCTGTATGAATACTTTTGCTGCTCCCTGTAGATAGTAAACTGAGAAACGTTAAATAGATACTATTTAACACATTAGTTATACTTTAGCCAGTTAATAGTTATTATTATTAGATAAAAAAGGAATTTTACGAATAAATTCAACAAGTACGTGTTTTCACAAACTTTGAATCGGAGTTAATTCAGCACACGGCATTTTCGTATTTATAAAGGTTCTTTTTATGCTGCGGTAGATCAAACGCATACATATGAGAGTCATAAATCGAAAGAAAGAAGTATTTTGATGGGCGTGACAAACAACAGCTGGCTTTTCTGTAAAACCAATAAGGTGTCTGGACCGTTATATTGCGCGTGGGTAGATGGAAATAAGGGTCCAAAATAAGGACGAAAAATATTACATTGAATGAACCATCAAGTTATCAATGCTATGGAGTTCTTAAACAAACAATTGAATAACGAATTCCCGAGAAATCTCGAAATTTATAATTCTTTTAAATGGAACCCCTGTGTTATTTGTACATATTTTTGATCATCATAATATTTTGAACAAAAAATATCCAGTACATAACTATTCTTAACCTAAAAATAAACAAATGAGAAACGTTCAAAGTTAAAAAAAATTATTAACATGTAATTCTATGTAGGTGCTGGAAAATCATAATAAAATATAACAGTAACAGTAGAATAAAAACAACAAACACAATAATCAAATAGTTTTCCTTTTGTATTACAAAATTTTGCCTAAGTGCGCTGTTCAATACATTTCTCGGCTCTCGCGATAACGCTTTATGTGGCTTTTGTTTTGCGAATAATAAAGCAGTTGTGTTTGATTTTAATTGTGAAAGACACATTATTAATAGTAGGCTTCTTTCACTTTTAGGCAAAACAAACTCATTTACGTTGTCAAACGTTTAAGTCTCTTTCGCACGGTTAGTTATTAAAATAGTTTATTAAGAATAGTCGGTTAGATGATTTTGTGTTGTGTTGTTTTCTTATAATTATAATCATTAATTCCCCCATATTTATTAAAAATAATGCCGTTTACGCATTCAGAAAAGTGTGATATGCTAGAGGTATAACTGACTTGTAGAAAAAAATGGAAAAAATGTGCTTCGTTACCGAAACATACTTATGTGAATCGTTGATCACCAAACCAGTACTACATATTTTCTAATCTATTTTCTATTGTATAGACAATTTCGAAGTAATGAAGATACATTTAAGATACGAAGAAAGAAAAATGATTTTATAATAGACGAAGAAACAGAAGTAAACGTGTTGGCTTTTTTTGAAACCAATCCAGAAAAATCCATACGAAGTTGCACCAGAGAATTAGATTTGAGTACAGTGCGCCATTGTAAAAAACACAAGTTGCGCCCATACAAGAACCACAAAGTTCATACTTTACTTCCCGGCGATGCAGAAAGAAAATTAGTTTTCTGTAATTGGTTGATAAATTTTTGTAATGAACGTCCAGATAACTTTACTTTTGTTCTATACTTTGATGAATCTTTTCGAATTCAGGTAGGTATTATGCATAAAAATTTTGCGATCAAATTAATTTAATTTGTACAATTTAGAAATGTGCAATAAGAAAAAACAACATTATTGGAGTAGAGAAAATCCTCTGAGAGTAGGTAGATTCGAGCAATCCCCTGCACCGGTTTAGTTTAAATGTGTGGTGTGGATTAATGGGTAACAACATTGTAGGTCCAGTTTTCTATCATCGTATCTTAACTGGAAACCGCTATGTTGGGTTATTAACAAAAATACTGGATGATCTTTTAGATGATATGCCACTGCTTCATAGGCTCCGTATTTATTTTCAACAGGATGGGACATCGGCTCATAATTTCGCTAATACTACTAATTTGTTAAATAATACATTTAATCGAAAATGGATAGAAATCAACGCGCCTATTCGTTGGCCTGCACGCTATCCTGACTTGGCCCCACTCGATTTTCAACTTTGGAGTTTTGTGAAGAATAAGGTTTGCAAGCAGCGACATCAAAATGTGATGGAACTTGAAAATAGTATTTGGCAAACGTTAAATAATATTTCTGGTCGAACTATTAGAAAAGCCACACATAGCGTTATTGTGAGAACCGAGAAATGCATTGAACAACACGGCAATGTCTTCGAGCATTTGCTGAGTTAAGCAAAATTTCGTAATACAAAAGAAAAATTATTTGATTATTGTGTTTGTTGTTTTTGTTCTACTGTTAACGTAAGATTTTATTACGATTTTCCAGCGCCTACATAGAATTACATGTTAATAATTTTAAACTTTGAACGCTTCTCATTTGTTTATTTTTAGGTTGAGAATAGTTATGTAATGAATATTTTTTGTTCAAAATATGATGATGATCAAAAATATGTACAAATAATACAGGGGTTCCATTTAAAAAAATAAATTTCGAAATTTCTCGAGAATGCGTTATTCAATTGTTTGTTTAAGAACTCCATAGTAATCAGGGTCAAAAACAGAAAAAAATTGCTCATTTAACTAAAATCGTAGCTACAGAAATAACTAAGATAGCAATAGTGCACCGATAACTTTGGACAGCCTGTATACCGCATTCACGTGTACTGAAGGACCTTTCGAATAGGTACAACTTCTGCATTTGAATTTTTGTTCTATCTATTTCCTTTCAAGAATTAAATCAAGACTGGATATCTGCGAATTTTCGAAGGGGTGTTTCACCCTCTCAGAGTAAATTTCATTACAAAGATTTTTTTTATTTTCAAGTGTCAACATACTCTGCTTACCTACTAAGTTTAATTGAGATCTGAATTTGACACCCGGGAACCTTTCCTTGTAAGTGATCAAAACTACTGTGATGCCGAAAGTCTGATTTTGTTGCGAAAGAATACCCGTGGGTGTAACATGACTCACAAACTAAAAGTTTACAGAGGCAGATACAATTTGAAATGTTTGAAACTGTTTTGTTTTAGATTGCCGATAAATTTGGAAGGAGCAATTAAAATCGAGTCATTGTTCCTTCGTTCTAAGAGTTTCTAAACCAATTCCGTTAGCATACGAGGCTACACTACTGTAAAGCTTCTATTTTTCTGCAGCTGGGTTTAGAAGTATTTAATCTCCCGATACTGTCACCGTTGAATAATACAAAGTAACTGTACCGAAGTTAAAGAGCAATTCCTCCATAATAACCCTTAACCAAGAGAACTCACTCCAATCACTGGAAACTGGTTAACAATCCGTCGTCCAGTTTAGCTTTCTACAACTATTTCATTTTGACTATAAGATTTTCACGTTAGCAATCGTTACCGGTGATTGATGACGTTTGCATTATTTTGTTATTTCCACAAATGTCAATATACAAACAAACTTCAATTTGACAGATAAAGCTTTAGTCATGCCATTCATATTGCTTTGTGATTATGTTATGCATTGCGATATCGGAAGAAAAAAGAATAAGACGCTTTATGCAATAAAGTCAATGACAGTTAACGTAAACAAAGGCAGCGTCGTAGACATTACTGTGACCTTAATGCTGCGCGTTAACAGGTAATTTCGATGCGGTATATTTGCTATCCTGAAAGTTTTGTCAATGACGTGCAACAATTGCTAAAGTAAAAATCCTATATCATAATACTGTGCAACCATGCTCTCAGATAAAGACCTGGCAAGAACCACAGAGATTTGATAAGGACGAAAACTTTGAGACTAACGAACAGGAATGCTTGAAGTGACACGTTGCAACTTTTTATAACAATAAACTAGGTAAGCTGTAATGATATGTAATTTCTCTTTTTGCCAACTTTTTCCATTCACAAATTTAATCTAGTAGGAGATACTAGGTACTCTATATTGTTTTCCATTTACTTTTTCAAACTTTTCGTCTTTTTGTCTCTCTTTTCTAGCTTTTTCACACTCTATTATAGCTTCCTACGTTTTCCATCCGTATTAATAAAAATTAATGTTTTTAGAAATTATTATTAATCCTGCACACGTTATGTCTGAAGCTCAATCATCATTTATAGAAAATTAGTCTGAATTAGCTTAAATGAACGCGTTCTTTTGTAATTGCGAAGAATACAGACATCTATACTTTACGATATGACATTCATCATATAAGCTTTGACACAAAACCATTCACTTATTTTAAAGTCTGTGAAATATACTGCTGTTTTCTCATAAGAAAATTATTACTGCACACGCAATCATTATTAAAATAATCAGTGCTGATTTTCATCTAAGGAAATCGTCAATTTTTGCACACTAACTTATATTTAAAAAACAATCTCTTCAAACAATTTCTTCTCATAACAAAAACTCAACGAAAACTGGGAGTTTATCCCAGACAATAAGCTTAATTTCAAACTAGATATTGTGTCTACAACATGTTGAAATCTTAAAGCTTCTAGGTATATACATATGTATGTAAGTATGTATGTATGTAACTACAGAGCAACACACTTCAAATAGATATCTACAATAAACCACAATTGTGTGATTTACTAATTCTATTTCAACTGTCGTCTGCAGATGCTGTGTCTAGAAGATTATTACTAGATATTACAAAGAATAATAAGAGACGATTAGAAATGTTTGTGCCTACTCAATCGTACTGCCTAGTTAAGTAAACTGTATCCATTTTTTCTTATTCATTATTTTTCTCTTACTAATTTTGCACGAATTACCAACCATATTGATTTCTAATCAAAGGCAAAAATACAGGCTGCGCAGATAACAGGTTAGTAGGAACGGATTTATGGGTCAAACTCAAACAAAAAAGTCAACTCTAGATGGTAGATGGATGTGTATATAATATGCATTATGAAATCGTTGCACCGTCGTAGTTGTAATATAAACACCAAAGATATAACAAAGTCAGCCAGAACAAATGCCAAGAATTCACAGCAACTTGTAAGAACAAACATTACATCAAGAAGAATTATTAAAAGGAGAAGCCAACGCCTTATTTCAAAGTTCCCAGCATAATCTGAATTCTTAAACGTGCAAAGAAAGAAAATAAAAGAGATAATTCGAACCGCTTAAATTAACAACGACCTGCTGCTGTGTGATCTTTCTGTTAAAGGTTAACAATGTACATACATATTTTGAAAGCGAAGGTTTGTTATATGTTAATTATGAAAACAGAGCACAAAGAGAATGACGCCACCGATGTTTTTAATTAACATAGAAGTTTCTGTGCGCTAGATACCTAGATTTAAAATGCTTTATAATTATGTATAGCTGTTATACAATAACGGTTATATACGAGTTAAAAAATATGTGGAGATAACTGTTTTGCATTTTCTTAAGCTTCGCTAAGGATATTGATAACATTAATAAAGTCTACATCTTTGAGCAGGTTTCTAGCTCTAGCGTAATAAATCCTTTGATTGTACCTTAGTCGTAAATTTTATCTATATAGTCAACTTTATTTGTGATTATTGTCAGAAGCATTTTGGTCTTTAGTTCTATAGGAAAATTCATTCGCAAGTGCCACTACGATAGTACTAATGAATCGGTGTAAAAATAGTGTGGATATAAGTCTACACCATCGAATGCTTGCTTGTGAATAATTAAGAGGTAGAAGCTGATGGTGACTTTTCGCTAGAAAAAAGATTCTGCTTCTATTACTCAAAATTATATTAGCTGGCAAAAGATGGCAACAAAAAGCGATTATTTTTATGTGTTCATATGCAATAAATAATAAAAAAAATACAAGGGATAAGCTACAATGATTGAGAAATGAAACCTATAGTTACCCGTGCAAAACAAATTGTAGTTTATTTAATTAATTGCAATTTCGTTTGTGCAATTCGGTTGAAGAGCATCTGAAAAATAGAAAGGCTTGAGGGCGTATGAGTGGGGGGAAAGTTTAAAATCGGTATTTGGAAATCTCGCACCATCATTGGCTACTGTTTATAGATAGTATAAAGAATTTGAACAAGGATGCAAGTCGGTGGTACACAGAAAAGGAGCTGGCCGTTATTTCACTGTTGTTAACCCCGAAAACATTGCTGCGGTGAAAAATATGATGGAAGAAGACAACCGTATTACCTATGAGATTAATATTGCAATGGAACTCAGTTCGTACCCCAGAATTAGAATTAGAATTGAGGGTGATGTTGCACTGCGACCAAATGATCTATTGTGCCCCCCTATATGAGCTATACGTTTGTTGGTATTTGTTCCCAGCTATAGCTCCCCATCCAGTCCAAGGGCTTTAATAAACTGCAATAGCTGTGATGGGTTCAAGGGGGGTGTTTCCCCCTCGTCAATGACATCTTTACCAAAATGACTGACGAGAACCGCTGCAATAAAATTTGCCAACAAACTTTATATATGTTGAAAACGCTGGAGGTCGTCAAATTTCCACTCGGTAAAAAGCCGAGTCTATACACATGAAGATGGGGAAACCCCTACGATACGGAACACCCTGTATATATGGTAGTCACGCATTTTGAAAGGCCTTGATATATCCTGCAACTATTGCATTTACACCTACTTTCTATCTCTTGTTTTACGGAAGTTATATGAAGAAAACTGAAAATCCGCTAATTTTCAATGGGGGTTTTCATCCCTTAAAAGTGAATGTCGGCACAAAAAAAAATTGCGTGTAGCATACCTAGGTATGCTCTATATATCCCCAAAGTTTCATTTTTTTTTGAATTTCCGGGTTCGGGATCTTCCCTTGTAAGCGCGGCAGCAATGCAATCGAACATTGCTGCTGCGCTTATCCGTCCTGACTACTTTTTCTCCGAGCGTACATATGTATGTATGCAATATTGAAGTAAAAGTTCAGCTACTGGTATTTTGTTACAAGTTTACTACTACATACGTATGAGATGACAAGACTAAGATATAAATCTGAATATGATTAACAATGAACTTTAAATATTATGCAAAATATGTCAAGGTCTGCAGACCTATCTATAACAGTAAAAAAATAGTTTCCTTGCGTTGAAATCGTTCTCGTTTGTTATTATTGAATATTCATAAGAAAGAAGCATGTTGACTGATGAAATCGACACATAATTATATCTAATAGAGTACTGAAATCTTACAAATGATATTCAACATACTCGTATAACAATACTACAATGATAACGACAAAACACACAATTCGATTTTATATAACTAGATTATAGTGATTATGCTTTGCTCATAATCACGCCGAGAAAATTGGACTGTATAATCGATGAAACAACTAACTTCGGAAATTACGTTTTTAGCAGTGCTTACATAACTTGCGGTACGCTGTGGGATGCGAGTTTCTCTATTAATATGCGATCAATTAATTTGTAGTGTACACAATTGCGAAGTAGAAGTACCACAATGCATACCCAAATTTCCCAACAATTTCCGATTTGATGTCGCGCCTACACTGATTGTCATCCTAACTAGTTCATTATGTATTATAAATTTGGATGCTGAATACGTCAGTATGCTTGTTATACGTGTGCAGAAGAAACTGTAACATAAAGTGCATCATGTAGCTAACACGAAAATTACTGAACTGTAGAGGATATGATACACATATGACGTTTTAAAACATTTATTTGTAGAAGTAGAAGAGTAGATCAGATTAATGTGCTAGGTCATCATCTTACAGAACCACAGTAAAATATCTGAACGAATAGAATTACTTCCTGAAATTTTTGGTTACTATTTTTACGTTTTTAAATATACCCACGGTTTTTACAGCAGCATCGGCCAATGTGCCGCCAAAATTGGGATCCCTGAGTATACGGCACTAGTCGACTTCACTTTTCGACCGTCCAAGGGTGTTTGTCAACCCACTTTGGACGTTGACATTTTATTTCGAATACGGTCTCCTCACAACTCGCCAGAGCTCGTTTTATTTCGTCTCATCTTCACAGTCAACACAAACTTTTTGAAAAACTAGGACACAATTTTATTTTGTTTTGTAGTGAACATCTTGAAATGATTTTATTGTTGTTATAGAATTAGCTAATTTGATGTGTAAATGTGAATGATCGTTCGTAATCGTCAGAATGTAGTGGCTATCATCTCTAAGGCTGAGTAAGTGACCAAGATAAATAATTCGTGGAACAAATACCCAAACGTCCCTTATATCTTTTTGTTATTATTTTTATTTCCTGAATGTACGACTTCATCTCCCCTTCAGATATAAAAAGAACACTTTCTCCCTCTGACAACATGCTTTTGTCGAAGCAGAAGTATCATAAAAATAAACAGAAGTTCCAAGTCCTGCCGCATTTACGTCACCTTGGCCGTAAAACTTCAATGGCTCGCCTCCACCGATTCCGGTCAAACGTACATACGTCCGGAGGTTAGGCGTGTCCATTTTCAACCAAAACTAATCGAACGAAAGGGATATGAATCACGAACTGACATTAAAAAGAAAAATTACTACGCTTCCAATACTAATAAATCAAAATTCAATTTGTACTCTAATATATTTTTTTAATATACATATTTTACACAAATGCGACTTGTTAATCACTATCCACTAATTACATTTGATGATTTTAAAAATCATCTTCACATGACAATGCGTAGATGCACCATTATAGTAACTAGACTCGGCTAAGACAAGCAAGTGACAGTGCAGTGCGGAAACTCGAGCGTCACAGTTGTTAAGTATTATTAATGGTCGTTGTATGCACACAGACTTTGAAATTGTCGCATTTAAGTGCGTTTCGGAAACGGCATATTTAGAAGAAAACTATAACACATAATAACGAGTATGCCGGATTGGAATACGGAGACGATCGAAGTAAATGGGTAAGGTGCGACAGCTATTTGATGTGTACCAGCAGGTGAAAGTGTGAACGTCACCTAAAAAGTATAAAAGACTGTTCTGCAAACTGTGGCAAACGATACAGCAAACAATTTGCCATATGTGGGCGTTTCTTTTATTCTATGTCATCTAGCGTTCACTTTACTCGGATCATACATTACCAAATTGAACATCGGTAAGAAGCATTATGTCATCTGGTCATGATCATGTTAGGAGAAGAATTAAAGCAGATTTGAAAGATATAAAATGGTGGTTATGTGTGGACAAAACAACCGATAGGCAAAAAAAATCTGTTTCAAAGTTTCAAGCTTCAAAAAATCAACTTTTGATGTTCGCAAACATGCTTTGTTCAGGCCAATCTCTTAAAGAACACAGTACAGGTGCTCCTCACTTAACGACATACCCGTTTTACGACCGCTCGCACATACGACCTCAACGCTCGCGAGTCTGCTTGGGGTATTCCCAGCAGCAAACAACTGTTTAGTGTGAGGAATATCTAAATACGTTTTCTTTATGCAATTTCAGTCATTCAGAGTTAACTATATGAAGTGAATGTAATACCTCTTTATAATTTCGATATTTTTTTGTTTATTGTACGCATAACTGTATGTAAAGAATGTCGATGAAAAGAAGCAATACAACGCCTGGAGGAAAAGGAAAACTACAGATTTCTAGACGAAAATGAAGATTATTAAGGATATGAACTTGGCAAAAAAGTTAAAGAGATAATAAGTGATTTGCATTTGGCGCATTCAACAATTTTGAAGAACAGGCCTAAAGTAAAAGATGCAGAGTAAAATCATCGAAAGGTTTTATTGCCGTAATTACTAAGAAGGCAGCGGAAAGGTCTGATTTATGAGATTGTAAAGTTACTCGCGAGTTGGTTTGATGATCAAATACAGAAAAGAATATCGTTAAGCCCACTAATTATTCAGAAAAATGCCGATCTGATAGATCCTCGCTTATCGACCAATTCACTTTACGTCCTAGTCGCCAGAACGGAACTTCGTCGTTAAGTGAGGAGTACCTGTAGTGCCTAAGTGCTATCCTCGAATAAATGCTGTAATCCCTCATACGAAGGCAGTGTTTTTAAACTACTCAAACCGTACGAAAACATTTCACAAACTGTGCAAAAAATGTCTGAATCACACCATAACCGATTACTAGGCATTGAAAAAGATAGTTAGAGACTGCATTTTACTACTGCGAACATTTTGATGATATACAGAAGGTAGTTTTAGTCGACCCGAGACCCGCCGAAGCAATCAAGAAAGGCCAGAAAATGTTTCAAGATAGTCAGGTAAAAAGCTATTTAGAAACTATTCGCAAGAACTAGTATTGACTAGCGGAGGAAATTGATAAATAACAAAATGATTTTCGATGTCGTTGGTGGATTCTGTTCAAATTGTGGATGTTCACTCACACCTATATTCGGCGGAAGACGAAAAAAATGAGTGCGTAATACAAAAATGTGAAAATGTTATTGACAAGGACTCAGATTTTCTCATATTAAGATAAATTGGTGAAGGTGAGTTGAAAGATAAATTAAGTTGTCACACGGATTACTTACATACATACATACTTTGCAAATATGAAGACGAGGATCAAATTGCGTGATATGCCAGGAAAGGAATGGATTACGAGGGATTTGGTAGAGGAAGGAGAAGAATAAAAAAAAATTTTGCTTATCTTAATTACAAAATCTACTGAACTCGTTGAAGTGTATAAACATAATAAAAAAATACACAAAAATATAATAATATAATATCTGCCAAAAGGAAATATTTTTCTAATGAAATCAATGGGACTACATCTAAAACTACAAAAATATGGGAGCTTGTTAACAGGGAAACGGGCAAAAAACACAAGACGCCAGATATTATCCTAAGGGAGGAAGCGCAAATCATAGAGGGGCCGATGCGTTGCTGAAATCTTTGGAGAATACTTCTCGACTGTTTTGCAGTTGAAGTTAAGAGAGCATTTCAAGGAAATCTTTCAACGAGCTTGTGTGATGTCATTCTGGATCCTCTTTGTTATCTCGTTAATTTATCAGAGTCTAGGGGTATCTTCCCGAGAAGTTTGAAGACTGCTTCTGTGATTCCGATTTTAAAAAAAGGTGGCGCATGTAATAGGGAAAATTATAGACCTATACTTATCAATTTTGAGCACCTTCTCCAAAATCATGGAAAGGCTTTTTTGCAACCATTTGACAACACATCTAGTACTCAGCATGGCTTTCGGGAGGGCTGCTCTACGGAAACGGCAATGTTTCATTATATGGAATGTATCAACAAGGAACTGGATGGTGGTGCGCACGCGGCAGGTCCTTTTTTCGACCTTTCACGTGCTTTTGACACAGTTAGTATATGTTTTATGGTAGACAAGCTGTTTCAGATGGGTGTACGGGGCAATTTACTAAACTGGCTCCAGTCTTTTATGTCGCATAGAAAGTTGAATACCACTATTAGTGGGAATCGCTCTGCGGATTACGATGTAAATCTCGGAGCTGCTCAGGAGTCAGTGTTAGGTCCTCTACTCTTTCTTATATTTGTAAATGATATGTCCTTGTACGTGAAGCCAGATTTGTTAATGAATTTTGCCGATGATACGGCTGTGGTGCTGTCGGCTGAGATCCCTGACCAGCTCCAAACTAAGATTGAACGTGTTACTGCTCAGATGGTTAGATAGTGTAGACATAACAATGTTATTTTGAATACTAATAGAACTATTGAATTAAAGTGTCATAGATATAGGCAGTGTCAATTACAAGCAATTGGATGGTGTTATTAAATGGAGTTTTTATGTTGACTACGTTTGTAAGAAACTGAACACAGCTTATTATGTAATTAGTAAATTAAAAAATACATAATTTATTATGATTAGATAAAGATGCACTAATGCAAATATACTATGCTTTAGTCTATCCTCATATGTCATAAGGAGTAGTGTGTTGGGGAAGGTCAGTAGAAGCAATAAGAGTATTCTACGCCCAAAAAAGGATATTAAGATTAATTTTTAATTTAAATAATAGGGACAGTCTATTTGTGTCTGACGGCCTACTGACGTTCCCCAGTTTATATATTTACAAATGTTTACTGTATGCTCTTGAACACCCTGCTATGTTTGTTAAAAATAATGTTAATCACTTGTATAACACGCGCAATGCATGTAGCCTTAGAGTGACACGACATCGTACTGCGTTGTATGAAAAATCTCCACAGTTTTCATGTTCAACATTATATAATAAATTACCGACACTATTTAAATCATATAGCACTAAGAAATTTAAAAATGACGTAAAAAACACCTACATAAGCATCAATTGTTTCTATACCGTCTGTTTCTAGCTTTACTGTACCTTTCTTTCTTGACGTGTCAATATCACTTGTTGTTGTGTATTTTCTATACTTACCGTTAGAATTTTAAATTTGAACTATTCGCGCCACAATGATATATTTGAAAGTTAGTAAGAATAATAATAAGACAGAATAACGTTTTTGTAGAGACAACATGTAACGTACATTTTCAGACAAATAAAACAAATAAAAGTAAACAAATTTATACATAAAACATGGTCCTTCGAGCCGGATAACATCGGCAATTCATAGTTCATAATTCAAGTGTGTTAAGTGCAGTGAAAACCTCCAACAAACGGATCGCTGTAAGTACCTATATATTTTCTAATCCTTAACCTACAATCCTCCAATCTATTTGTGTGAGACAATGGCCGAGACAGAAGCACTAAAGCGCAAACGTGGTGCACTCAAAGCCAAACTTACGTCGTTTGCAACATTCTTAACATCGTTAGAAACCGATCAAGATTCTCGAACGATAAAACAAACAGAGCTAAAGGTTAGGTTAGGCAAAATTGAAAATATTATCAGTGAATTTGACGCCATTCAAGGTCAAATTGAATCTACTACAGATAATTTTGAATCTCAGTTAGATGAACGACAAAATTTTGAAACATTATATTATCAGTTAATTGCGACAGGGCAGGACTTAACTGAAAAGGAAAATAATTTGAGTACATTGACGCATAAAAAATATAACATTAAGTTGCCACAAATCCAATTACATAACTTCAGCGGGGCTCACGAAAACTGGCTTGAGTTTAGAGATACATTCGAATCGCTAATCCATAATAACGAAACACTAGATCCAGTCCAGAAATTCCATTATTTGAGATCAGCCTTAAGCGGACCAGCTGCAGAAATAATACATAATATTAAATTCACAGTTGAAAATTACAAAATCGCATGGGAATTGTTATGTAATCGATTCAATAATTCAGAGTTGTTAATAAATAATCACGTAAAAGCTTTATTTAACCCACCACAAGTTTTAAAAGAATCCGCAAAGGACATACGTTGCTTGATTGATCATATTTCGAAACATTTGCGCTCGTTAAATATTTTGAAAGAGCCAACTGATTATTGGGATACGTTAGTCATTCATATTATCACGGAAAAGCTTGACAGGGTGACTGCACGTCAATGGGAAGAAAGAAAAGCAGATATTAAACCAACATTAAAGAATTTAACAGATTTTCTGAATAATAGAGCGGATTTGTTAGAAAAACTAGAAACACGTAAAACCGAACAATTAAGACCGAAACAAGACACTACAAAATCGAAACAAAATTACTCATTCGTAACATCGGAGCCAAGTTGCAGCAATTGTAAAAACAACCATCACATCTACAATTGTCAAGAGTTTTTAAAACTACCTATCTACTCAAGGATTGAACGGGTCAAACAGTTAAAATTATGCATTAATTGTCTCAAAGAAGGTCACATAGCCAAGAAATGTTCTTCAGGCAAATGTCGCAAATGTAACGCAAAGCATAATTCGTTATTACATGTCGTGGAAAATGATTCAGTAGATCAACACCGTACAGTTGCTTTGTCTAGTCAAAGTAATAAAGAATCATTTCAAATATTGTTGTCTACAGCACTGGCGCAAGTTTTAGATAAAGGTGGATTCCCTCATACATGCAGAGCCATTTTAGATTCAGGGTCACAATCCCATTTCATCTCTTCAAAATTATGCAATGAATTAGGATTAACAAGAATTCCGATTCACTCTGAAATTGTGGGCATCAACAAATGTGTCTCACAAATACGGCACAAATGCATGGTTACATTACAGTCATTGCATTACAACTTCGAAGCTTCAATTTCTTGCTTAATTTTGGATTCAATAGCAGACACATTGCCAAGTGCACCGGTCAATATTGAAACGCTTCAGATACCACCATTCATAAAATTAGCAGATCCTAGTTTCCACACTCCAGGTGAAGTTGATATGCTTATTGGGGCCAGTCTCTTTTGGAATTTAATATGTATAGGCCAAAAACATATTGGACCAGATAAACCTTTGTTACAAAAAACCAAACTAGGATGGGTTGTAGCTGGTAATCTAGGAAATAGTTCCGTATTATCAAAAATACATTGCAACTTTGCACGAACAAACGAATTAGAAACTCAGCTAGAAAAGTTTTGGAAAATTGAGGAGGTATCAAATACCATATCAATGTCAACAGAAGACGAGCAATGTG
>SMLS01063659.1:0-22861 GCA_004785975.1 Popillia japonica
CCGGTTTGCTTGCCACCGTCCACCGTCGTTAACTAGACGAGATTAATTTCTTTTAATAGAATCGACAATTGAAAAATTGAAGATGAATATTGTTTGAGAACTAGTATCAGAAGTAGTAACTTCTTCCAGTTATTTCTGGTTTAGTCAAAGCACTATGTCAGTGGCACTGTAAGCATTTAAGACATTTTATAACATATTTCATGCATTTCGAAGGTCATATATCTAACGTTGATAATAAATGTGTTTTACGATTCTACTGTAGGTGATCTTTCAAATTATAGTAGGAATAACAGGAGTAAGCAGTGCATCTTGACAATCGACGACATCTTCACAAAGTCGAAACAATATGATGAATACCTAATAACCTTTCCACAGAATGTGCAAATCTAGCCCGTGTAAGGATTATTATAGCCAAAAATCCTTGCAATGTTTGATCAAATTCAAGCAAAATAGTATTGTCTATAGTAGTCATCTTTTTAAGCCTAAACAGCCTTCGAATAATGACGTTAAACCATCTGCGGACGCATCATTATTAAATACATTTGAGGTAAAATATTGCCTAAATTCATTCGACAGTAGTCAAACGCTCCCACCCTCGCCAATATATAAATCATTTGTCTCCTTCGAAGAAAGCTAAAATATCAAAGTAGATCTACGCACAAATCTCGTCGGAATCTAATTGCTTCTGAGTTTATGAAAAATCTGCTGATGATTTCCATAAACATACTCCTAATAAACAGTTTGCATTTGATAATGCAAGTATTCAAAGTGATGACTTTGTCGGACTAAACTTTGCTGCGAAAACCGCTTTACTATACATACATGCGCTTGTAAATGATATTAATTTTCTCAAAGAAAAAACATAGGCAATGGATAAATTCTGTTTAGCCTGGTATTGAGAACGTTGCATAGGTTGAAAAACAAAACATAATGATGAAGCTCTATCAGCTTCAAAAAATCCGAGGATACAAAATAAGTACTTGTGTTTCATTTTGATATGTTCTCCAAATTTTACTACATCTGGTAGTTATGTGTCGCCTCAATACCTAACTTAACTAAAGGAACCTCTATTGAAAGGTATTAAAATATGAAAATAAATAATAATGGCCAACCCCCGCCCTTCACAACCACTAGGTTAATTACTCTTCCATACTGAAGTATGAAAACATTGCTTATGTAGACTACTCATTCAAAATGCTATGCTGAATAGTCTAGTAAAAAATAAAAAAATATATGCATACAGGGTGGGGCACCACATTCCCGTCGGTTTATATACGAGAAATGGTAAAGTATTTTAAAAATCTGAGAAATGGTAAAGTATTTTAAAAATCTTTTTACTAAAGGTTGTGTAGGTTCATTAGGAGCACATTTTAAAATTATTTGGAAATATACAGGGTGATCCAAAAAAAGTTGCGTACCAAAGTTATAAAAATTTAAATGGAACACCCTGTATATTCGTGCATATTTTGATACTGTAGGGTAAATAAAGGCTACTTACTGTTATATTCCCTATACCTAACTCAACCGGTTTTCGAGATATTTTAATATTTTTGAAAATGTAGATAAAAATTTAAGAGGCATATCTGTTTTACATGATTGAGCTAAATATTTTAAATTGTGTTTATTGTTTATTCAAAGGATTAAACTTTATAACTAATTGAAGTTGATATCTAGAAATTATGTACGGTGTCTAAAAACAAGATTTCTTTTTGGTTGAGTGTTATAGGCAAGTAATTGTCTTATGTTAAATGGAACACCCTGTATTTATGACAACATTTAGATTCTATTTTCAATTGTTTTTAAAACTGTTATAGGGTTCCCTATACCCATCTCTTCTAGTTTTTTAGTAATTTACAGTTTTTGATTCTAAACATTAATTTCCTACCATTTAATTCTCAAAAGACGGAAATTGCTTGCTAGCATCAAGAGTTTATGCTCAAAAATATCTTAACAGGCGTCATCCTGACAGGCGGTCATTAGAAAATTTATTGCAAGTTCTCCGAAAAACAGGAAGCGTGAGGTATAAGAAACCAGAAGGGCAGAGACCTGTTACGGGCAATGCAGAGAATGAGTTTGTTGTTATCGCCTCTCTGGTAGATATTCCACATACAAGTCAACGTAAAATAGGTGAAAACATTGGAATCAGGAGGCGAAGCGCTTGAAGAATTACGAAAAAACACAATTTTTTCCCGTATCGTATTCAATTACACCAGGAAGTTTTGGAGTCAGATTACGATCGACGAGTCGACTTTTGTTTGTGGGTTCTAGAAAGACTTAGTGATGACGAAAATTTCTTAGATTTTGTTCTTTTCTCGGATGAGTTGTCATTCCACAATAATGGATTAGCATTAATAGTCACAATTTTCATTTCTACAGTGACGAAAATCCCCATCTTTTTAGAACTAGCGACAGGCAACATAGACGACGTGTCAATGTGTGGGGTGGAATAATTGGAACGCTGGTGATAGGTTCTTTCTTTTTTGATGGTCTCTTAAATGGCGCCATGTTTCTTCGACTTTTAAGAGAACATTTGCCTGTACTTTTGGAAGATGTACCACTTGATATTAGACAGACGATGTGGTTACAATTAGATGGTGCGCCAGCACATTTTCATATTGACGTTAGAAATTAATTGGATAGGCAATATCCCAATAGGTTAATTGAACGCGGCGGCCCTCAGCATTGGCCAGCAAGATCCGCAGACCTAAGCCTCCTGGGGTATATTAAAGATAGAGTGTACGGTATACCACCAACTACATCTGACTTTATGAGAGAACGAACAAGAATAGCGTTTCGTTCTATAGCACCAACATTTTTAACAAAAGTGAAGCAGTCTTTTCAAGAGAAAATTCGTTTATGCCTGATGGACATCATTTCGAGCATTTGTTGAAATACTACTTTTTTTTACTGTTTAATGTTATTTGTTTAATAAAGTTTTATTTACTTAGTTAAGAGGTTTTTTCATTATTGTGAAACGAAACCAATCAAACGATTAGTTTAATAGGTATTTAGCCATTTGTTTCCATCAAAACCTACTTTTGAGAATTAAATGGTAGGAAATTAATGTTTAGAATCAAAAACTATAAATTACTAAAAAACTAGAAGAGATGGGTATAGGGAACCCTAGTACAGTTTTAAAAACAATTGAAAATAGAATCTAAATGTGGTCATAAATACAGGGTGTTCCATTTAACATAAGACAATTACTTGCCTATAACACTCAACCAAAAAGAAATCTTGTTTTTAGACACCGTAAATAATTTCTAGATATCAACTTTAATTAGTTATAAAGTTTAATCCTTTGAATAAACAATAAACACAATTTAAAATATTTAGCTCAATCATGTGGTGGAATGTGGTGCCCCACCCTGTATACGCCTCCTCCGGACTACTTCCTAAATAGTTCCCCTTTATACACCTTCTAATTAAGCTATTCCTGGTGAGAAGCTTATTAAAATCGTCCCCCTTCAAGGAGTCGTAGTTGCAACAAAACTGCTTCAAATCAATGTGGCGTTCGCAATGAGAACTCTACCATTGTTCTCCTTGGAGCCTAACGGATAGTAAATTAACATCGACCACCCAGACACTACAAATATAGTGTGCTATATATTGCTATTAATTTCTTCTCAAATGTTGGTTGGTAGGAGTTGAAGTCCGCAGCACAATCGTTTGCTTGCAGTGTCGGTGGCAATAAAAAATGGTTTTTTGTCGCTCAAAAAAGGGTTTTCCATTTTTCAATATTTATTTAGTATTCTGCTAATCAATGTTAGAAAAACAGGAAATAAAATTTATCGGCATATGTATATGTAGAGAAAGTGTTATTGAAAGGATTGATTAATTACAGTGTCAAATCAAATAAAACAGTTAAGAGCTTTTAAGGAATTCCTAAGCTTTTCTATCTTCTTAAATAGTTAAGGCTGTCCAGTTTACAGCCACGTAAATATAGTAAAAATAACTTACACTACATAAAGTAATCAATAATATTGTCAAATTTAATTATTTACACCTCAACAATGAAATATCGATAAAATTTAACTATAATTCACATTGTCACCTCTCTTCTGCGAGGATATAAATCACTTACGCATACTATTCTTTTTTGTTTCTACTTCATCAAACCTTTGCGTGTAACGATTTATGAACCATTAAAATAGAACTGGTGCATTGTATAGTAGAATGTGTACATGGGCACGACTGCGATCGTGAAAATCTACTCCTAATTGGCAGGCACGCAAAAAGTAGGTTAAAGCGTTAATTTATGGAGGTGAGACCGTCGATCTTCATCATCATCACCGCAATCCTCCCGCTCCTTTTTGTTCTACGTGAATGTTGGCAAAATAAACGAAATTAATAGTTAAAGTCAGATCACCGTGAAAGTTAATTTTATGATTTTACGCACAGCTAAAGTCCATAGTATTCACTAAATTAGTACGTATACACCTGGTAAGCTGCAGACCCGAATTTGTACGTATGTATATGCTTTGTTAATCGAGCTATACCTGGAGGCTTCCACCTTTCAACGGCGATGTTTGTTGTAGCTGCTCTCGGTAAAAAAGAGAAACTAATGCCGCCTTTTTATACCAGCCCCGGTTATACGTTATTAACTTTATTATGCTGCGTATAATAGAATTAAGCCGTTCGCTGATTACAAATTAGGCTGACAAATTGTAAACGTTGTATTAATTTCAAACGATTATATTGCGATCCGAAAAAAAACTATAGCGGTGTTTATACAATAGCCCTAAGATTCAATTTAAATACTCTTTCTGCATCTGTTATGTTCGTCAATCGGCGAAAATTTCTATTGCTGAAAACGAGATGTGCAATTTCTTTTTCGCGAAAGTAGAACGGCGAATTAGTTAAAATGTATCCTTAGCATGAATTAATTGTGGATGTTTTCCTATTAAGCAACTCATTAGCATACATTGTGAGAAATTCTGTAAGAAGTCAATATACTTTCTAATCGAATACAAATCAATGATCGCTTGAAGATATTAAGATTCCTTTCTATAGTAACGTAATTCAAAAATTAAAAAAAATGTTTTGATACAACTCAAGAAAACGAAATATGTAAGTAAGTATGTACAACACTTATGACACGTTTGTAAATAAGGAAGATCATAACAGACTTTTTATAGAGAATTTCATGCTCCACCAAAATTCCGAGAAACTTTCAGATAGCTTGCGCCGTTGAAGCTGTGTCTGCAAAAGAAGCAAAAATATCATAAAATCGTTACTGTTTTTGCAGACGCAGCCTTAACGGCGCAAGTTATCAAAAACTTTGTAAGATCGTTTTGGTATACGTTGAACTTTTCTACGAAACAGTCCTTGAGAGTACTATTATATCTGTTATGGTTTTCAAATTATATCATTTACAATGGTGCTATCTTCTCTAGGACCCGAATTAAAATATTTCGTTCCCTGTTTAATAAAGCTGACGCATTTATCGCACGATAGAAATGCAAAATATTTATTATTTGCGACATGAAAATTTGTTTAATTAGTAAACATGATAAACTGGCAGATATTAAATCAGAAATACAGTGTTATCTCAATATTTTAAATATCTCTCGACAATTTGCTACATATTTACCAGTTGTGATTCCTTTTTTGCGAAATGAATCAGGAGATAACAACATTGTATGGAAGATCAAATTAAACAAATAAAAACGTATTTATTTAGCGCTTAAAGTTATCTGCAATCATTGCTAATCTATGACAGATTCGCACATATCCGAGAAAAACTTCAATAAATGATCACTGTTATAACCCTACAGAAATATCTTCTGAACAAACGATCGATAAGTGTAACCGTAATGTGCTTCTGATATTTCGTCAGTGTATGAATTACTTTACGTAGTCATATTTTATTCAATCATTCTATCTATTTCAAGACTCTCCATTCAATTCAAATCAATTTCTATGTTGCAGGAGTAAAAAGTGCCACCACATAAGTACATTCTTAAATAAAACGGACGCCAATCTAGCAATATTTCATTCACGTGCAACTAACATGCTCATATTTGTATGTTTTGCGTTGCCATTTCAGACTTCCTGTTTTACGACACCAACTAGCTACGAAATCTGTACCGTTTCGCATACTAATGACCCAGTACGTAATGATATTCGTACAAAATACATTTAACGGATACACGCTCCATGTGCGAGCTTTACAACCGAATAACTTTATCGTTTGTATTTCGTGCTTCTGTAATCTACAGCCGAAGCGGCGAGAATTGGGGCACACAGTCTTGTTTTTTTTTAGTCTTTTGTTTTGAAGTTGACGCTATACATTTTGTTTTGAAATTCAGGTTTGTTTGTTAGGTTGACTGTAATAAATAGTATATGTGATGCAGTTGTTTTAAATTTCTTTGTCTAGTACGGTCTAGTAATTTTTATTCCTAAATTTATTGCAAAACTACTTGAAATCTGGAACATATCTTAAGAAATTTCTCGTACATGTATAATATCTAATACAGATACCCGGAACTGAAATGTATTGCATAGATCACTCACAAAACAGCAGCGCTAACTACCACAATATACTAATTTTACTCGCAAATAACAAAGTTTAACACAGTTTTAAACGTAATGACATAAATACTAATATCCCATCAAAACTTTATTAGAAGGTAACTGCAATGGGCGAGAATATATGTCAATATTGACAATATTTACAGAATTTCGTAGGCCACTGAACAAAAACCTACCATTAGATGCCGATATTTATCAATGTAACTTCAAGAATATCCACTTTCATTGGCTGCTATATTTTTCACTAAATTAATCCCAAATTCGTTCGGTAAAACCCTCCAAATGTAGACGAATTTATAGCGACACCTGCTTCAAGAAACACATTTTTTGTCCTTGCTTGAAATCACACATTTTCAATAAGATTTGCATATGACGACTCGGATGGCTTCTACTCGTTGCAAAGCTCGTGTTTTTTTATTTATTTATTTTTATTTATATTTTGGGTCGTTGTCTTCCAGTACGTGCCAGTCCAGTTCTTTTTTTTTATAAGGCATCGTTTAGCCAGCCCAGATAAGCCGCTATGGGACATTTAACAGTCCCTTTAAGTTAACTATTGTACAAAGTTAAGCATAAACGTCGGTCAGCTGGTAGTACTTCTTCAAATAGAAGGTTCGTCCGTGAAAACCATGTTGCTCATGCAATCTCAGTCCAAATTCACAAGCGAGCCATTTTGTTTGCTCAACAGAGTTTTCTTCACTGCTCCTTCTCGCAACGTTAAGCCCCTTTCTAGCAAATTATCAATTTTTTTATTTCTATGTATATGGGTGTATAGGTATTGCTCAACCCACTTAGCGAGGAACGATTTACCATTTAGCAACTGCAACATAACTATGACATTTTTAGTCCTTTATGGGAACAAAGAGATCACGCAAGGTGTACTAATCGCAGTTAAAGTCTTTCTCAAGCAATAGTTTGACGCCAACTTTTTACGCTGTTACGCTTTTTTAGCAAAAAAAATATGGTAAGATTTCATCTATCGCCTCACAAATAAAATAGAACGATATTTGGAGCCAAACATTTGTTTATCCAAATGTACAGGAGTTCTAATGGCATTACATTTTCTGGTAGTCCACCCCACTTTTAGCAGCAATCACCACCCCTCACCTGCTGCAAGTTAGCAAAATGGAAGCAAGTCATGAGATTTCATGAGTCTTCAGACAAAAAATTCATGACTATACTTACATAAAAAATGGAATATTGGACGTATTCTGGCAGAAAAATTTGATATAAGTAACATTCTATAAGAAAAGTTGTAATAAATAACATGGTTTATTGTAGTTCGTATAACACAGAAACTAAGAGCCAAGCCAAGAAACAAACCAAGTTAAAATGAATTTTATAGAAAATCATGTGCTTGGAAATTTGAAGAATCCTGTGAATGTTTATCCCAAAGTTTCAATTGATATTATTATTCGCCTAATCTCTCTAGTGGAGATCATCTCATATGTTGCATGCCACCCCTATAATTAGCTGTGTTTCTTACCATTTAGATCAGGATTTCTAGTATAGCAAATAAGGACAGCTTACCTGTAACAAAATAAAAAAGTTATACACACTTGAAAGGCATACTTAGATGTAATAATTAAGTTTAGGAGATTAATTTTACGCAAAAGCTTTGCTGACACATCTGTGAAACAGTATGACGATTTTCCACATCAAACTTTTTTAAAATGGAATAAGTTTCAGAGATATTACCTGTATAACAATAAGATTATAACCTCACTAATGCGTTTCGGCAAATTTCTTCTTCTTACCGTTCTTACTGTTTCAATGTTCACATATGTACGTGCTATAACAGTAAATAAAAACTTTGTAGTATCAAAGTCAGACGTCTGATTTTAAAGTCTCTCGTCTTAAATGAGAAACGATTTTGGTCCCTTTATTCAATGATAATTTTCGCAACACTTACCCATTTTATTTTTAAAATTCTTAAAACTGGCAATAATAATTTTCCAAATACCTTACTCTTATTAGACCATCGTTTTTCCTACTTTTCCATCAAGCAGTTGAATTCAAAATTTTGAAAAAGTAAGGATCATTACGAAACCTCAGCGTACAAAATCCGAAGCTTAAAGCAGCAGAATAGGTCTATTGCCGGCCAGAAATAAAATAAAATGGTAACCTTTTCGTATAAATCGCGAAATGATCTTGTCTCAAAAAATAATTGTAAACAGCTCTCGGATTACCGAAACGATAATATTATGACGGTTTCAAGTATGGTTCATTAACGTCTCGGCAACAAAATACATACATTGCAAAGTATATTTGTTCAACTTCAAACACGCAAGCTCAGTTATTTATATATGTAAACGATCTCTTTACATCGTCATAGTAATTGCCAATTTCGATACAACAAATTGAACGTTTCCCATTACCCGAGGTGTCCGACATCGTATTACCAAGCATCAAGCCTCAGGTTGAAAAAAACCATTCGTGAAATTAATAACTACGTCGTAATGTAATGCTCACACTGGTGAATAAAATCAGACCAATTGAACGGAAGCAGTACAGACGAATATGCAAATTAGCTGTTAGTGCTTTGTTGATATGGAAACGTATCTCATGGATGCATAATTGACACAATGGGTGGGGGGAATCTAGATATGGGAAAGTACTCGCACAATTGTTGAGCAAAAATGCCATTACAACTGTTTATGCAATGTAATGAATGAAGTAGTAACTTTATCTGACAAAAAAAAGAAGTAAATGTCAAAATTAAGTTATTACAGCGTATATTATTTTTATGGGAAATAATAACATGGAAAAAGCAGCTTCTTGAACATGCATCATATTTCATACAAATGCTACTGGTTGATCCAGTCTATGACTGATATTTAATACATTGTAGTAATTTTTCAACGCATGAAATAATAACCAAACAATTCGCAATATTTACGATCACCATAAAAGATTTTATGATACACGTAAATGACTTGAAACAGCTGAAGTTATTGGAAAATATATTTTTGAATGCACAATGCACAATGCAGCAAGTTTTTTAATGTTCTTAAGAACTTATTATAAAAAATCAACTTTATATGATTTTGTATTTGTGTCAAAATGCACGTACATAAGTTACTTACTTGTTATAAAATGGGTTATGAGGTTATATTCTATGAGTTCTTCAAAATAACTAAATAACCGTTGGTTAGTTGAAGCATAAATTACTATTAACTACGGAAGTATTCGCGGCAAGTGTGGCAATGATGAAGGATCAAATCAATGATTATGTTTATCCCTTTAGCAGAGACTTTGAGACTTCACATACCTACGATAGTGCAAATTTAAGTAAAATGGACCACAAATTCTGATTTGAAAACAAAAGATTCATATTTTTTTACACATGTCACAGTGAATCGTGGTAGCTAAGACAAAGATTAGAGTCCTCATAAATTCGGAAAGATTTTAATGTATAATTAAAACAGATTACTTTAGTTTCCCTTCGATCCTTTATATTCTGAATACTAAAGCTTGTTTTACTGCCAAACACATTTCTTACCATTCTCAACCACTGTTGCCTGGACAATTTTGACAATTGCTAAATTGTTGTGTGAATAATAATCTAGCAAAAACTCTTCCATACGTTCAGTCAACTGAATTATTCACTGTATTTACTTACATTTTGTATAATTTTGCAAATTGTGCAAAATCAAAACCACTTCAAGGCAACTTCGACAAATAAATCTACAGGAACCACTTAATTGGTTTCACCGTTTTATAAACCCTAAACAATCGGCCAAAGACATTTTTCTAATCTTTCGGATATTATTTCCAAAAGAAAAATAGTATTTAGGTAAGAATGAAGACAATAGGTTTCTATTTAGAAAAAAAATGGGAATTTTAAAATCATTCAAAGCTTCTGACACGTTGAATCTAAAGTTATCCCCTGTATACTATCAATTATGTAAGCCCCGAACACGGCTGGCCTGTATAGAAAATATATCAACCTGTGCTTTAAAACAGAAATGTCCTGGTAGATACAGAAAGTAACATGGCCAAACAAGTTTCTAAAACTTTAAAACCAGTTTTCTAAAGAGTGCCAGACTATAAATCTTGAATTTTGCAACACTTATGGTCACTTACATCAAAACTACTAATGAAAGAACATCATTCAAACGAAATGCGTTTATGTATCGAGTTTAAAGGTAATAATATTCATAGTTTTTACCGATTGTGAGTTATTGTTAATAACTATATTATTGTATTAACGTAACACATTTTTGTATCAGCATTTGCCACAGTAACTAATTATTAAAGCTCAAAGTATCATGATTTCCTATAACTCAATGATAGATAATTAAAATCCAACACCCGTACCTTTTGTCGTACTGGGTGGGTGCGGTTAGGTATATTTTTTTATTTGCATTTGCTATTTTTCATAATCTACAGTAAAAGGCAGCAACACTGTAAGGTTTGCCATAACTGCCAAGAAATCTGATGTTTTTTTATAAAAAACGTACATACTTATGTATTTCTTAATTTGAAAAATTTTACATCGATTTCGATTCTAATGTGCTGTAACCAAGTAAGCCAGAAGAATTGCATTTTGTAAATGAGGAATGCTGCAGAAATACGAATGTTACATTCTTTTGTTTCCTGTTGCTATTGATAACGCTCCAACGACCATTTTGGCAGTTTCTCCAACCAAACCATCCTTTCCTTAACAGAACGATATTAATCTTTCTTTGAACATAAATTATTAAAGAATATTTCTTAAGAAATAACGTAGACATGGTACCGTTCATTATAGTACCCACATTAGGTCAAATTAAAAAAATAAGCACAATTTGACGGTTTTGCAAAAACCAATATGTACTGCAATTTCTTATATCATAATCCCTATCACACAAAATACATTCGTCACTATTGTTTTGGTTTGCATATCCATCGTTGTACCAACATCGTGTAGATTAAGGTCGTTGATATGGAAGTATACAATTACTCGCGCACAATTACATAAACAATGTTCAACTAATCATTTTTAAAACGTTGAAAACTACACGGTAGATAATATTATTTGTTATGAAATAACACAGTAGATAACCATGTATACAAGCGGTATGTACGCCCCTGTGCGTATTTACATATGATAACGGATTTGTAAAAAAATGTATTCCTATCGGAGCTGTACAAACATTTCTTGACCTCTCGCTACAACATAGCCGAACCACTGATTCATTCATGCGACTATTGAAGAACCGTCGTGCGCAATTATCAAGTATGCGATCGCAATTACAATCTGTACGCATACTAATTATTGTTGTTTTCTCCTGACAACAACAACGAAGCGGTTATTCAATTGTTTTGCTCGCTTAAATGATGTATGCCTCCTGTATATATGTATGTATGTACATACATACATACGTTTCCTTGTAATACTGCTGCGATAATATATTCCCATAATTCACTCGTTCCAATCGGTTCTGAATTTTTATAAATGCAGGGTATCCTGCAAGGTTATATCTATGACCCTTTACGTTTTCTTGTAATCATGCATCAGTATAAATAGTGTTGAGAAATGATGAAAATTAATAATCTTCATAATAGATACGTTTTCAAACGTATCAACACATTTCAAGTAGATTAAAGTAAGAGGACGAGTGCATCTAGATTTCATGCACGTAAGTTTTACTTATATAACAAGTCACACACAATTCCTAGTACGACTAGATCGTATCTCCTTCACTGGGCAGTATCTTAATGATCAATCTCTAAATGTTAAACGGATGCGTATACAATAAATTTGTATACCATGCAATTCGTGCGTAATACGATGCCTATTGCGGTAATATGATTGTACTAAAGCCATAGAACTTGCAATTAAAAACGTAATCTAATATTTTTGCTCGCCACTGTACAAATGTGATTACCAATTAAACACAAACTAAATTAAAAACTAAATATCTCGCAAATATCTTTAACAAAACCAAATTGGACTCCCGTAATGCAGTTCAAAGTATAATGGAACGAGCTTGCAAGCTAACACAATTACGTAATACGTATCTCAAGAGACGCAGCCACCTAAGTGCATCCACTTTAAAGCATCGTTTTACTGCCTTAATTACGTTCATCGATGGCCGAGTCTATCACGTTCATTACCGAACATGTGCAGCTGCATTTCAAAAAATTGCCAATAACCACAAGATTGAATGGCTTATTTAATATGCCAGCCATAATTAGGTTATTATTATTAGATACTTTTGAAGTAGTAGGTAATGCTAAATTAGTTCTTGTAAAGTGTATTTGTCTATTAACCGAGATGAATTTTAAATTATGTTATATTTAATAATAATAAGTTTTGATAATTCTACAAGATTGCCTTTCCGTTTATTGGAATATATTATCGCACTCCTGACCTAGCTACGTCATTCTGCACTAGTTTCGGGATTGAGATGATGACGGATGTGGATTATTACGGTTCAAGAATTGATTAGATTGACTAATTAAATTAAATTGCGTGATTATTTGTTTTATTTGGTTGCTAAGGAGGCTTTATTTATATATGTTAACGCTGCGTCGCAAATATTGCAACATAGCGTTGACACCAAATTATACGACTATAAGTGCACGTCTTCCTTATCAGGTGAAGAAGTTTGTGGTGTACAAAAATAAAAAATGCAGCCCTCCAACTGCTGGAATGAACACACCATGTGGTCTCACAGTACCCTACTTAAAACTATCTGATTTAAAACCGAACACCATCCATAGTTTGAGGCAGTCTTTCGCAAAAAAAAAAGTTGATGGGAGCGATCCTAATCGCTACAAAAGATGGAAGACGTTTAAGTTTAGCGCTCCTTAAACGTCTGTAATTCTGGTGAGTTAATCAAATCAACACTTTCCTCCAGGAGAGGACTTCAAGATGTAAAAATAGCACAGCTTAAGGAACACGAATCCATGAGATTCGCCAAATGAATCCTATTATAGCCTTACATTTTGTGCCTGGTTTTTAAATAAAAGTTATCAAAACTCGATTTTCATAACAACCATGTGCAAGTGATGAGAATCCTCAATACAACCTCGAAGCCAACAACAATTTACTATTACTTTTTCGGTGAGCATGCTAGCATACTTGGTTTACACAGGATTGTGTCCCAGTTGGGCTAGATGTAAGAGAATACCTCAAAGAAAGGTAACGAAATAAATGAGTAAGTTATGGTGGGCTAAGAGAGTGATCTGTTCACTCGCAGGACCTCAATCTATTAGCTTGGTCTTTAAGGAGGCTCTTTAAAAACTTAGTTTATTCCGTTTTCCTGCATAACCAGCAAAACTTTGTCAATAACTTAAAATATGTGCATCAATATATTTGAGAAATGCAAAGAATTTTTGGATAAGCAATAGAATTAAATAGAAAGTGCATTGAAAATGTATTTAGTTTCTGTTCTGTCGAGATATATGTATCTATTTTAATGATAGCAGTATCATGGCTCAATAAGGTAGCAATACGTACATATAAAGTTAGACTCTACTTAAGTTGATCGAAGAAGAAACTTTAAGTGCTCTTGTTACCTTGCCAAAATGTTGCGATTATCTATTCCAATGTATCTTCAAAGAAATAAGTATTTTGGCGAGCAAAATTAGATATAGCTAGGATTTTGGCATAGGTATGTGTAAACGAGAAGGCCAAGTAAACAATTTATTGTATGGCCTAGACCATCATCCCCACTATATCAACTTAACTGTTTTTATTCTATTGGGCAAATGAATGATTAGATAAACATAAACTAAATTTGCTGTATTTGTAAAGTGCAACTCTAATATTTGCTCATTGAGTGCAATCGAAACAAGTAAAATCTGCGAGGCTCCTTTTAATGTTTGTTAACATTATACAGTACGCACCAATAAGACGCAAAACATCCATTGACACACACAACTTAATGGATATTATAGGTTGTTATACATAAATTATTAGCTAAGTTGTCTGTCACAATTAGCATTTTGTAAGCCTCTATCCGCGATCCGTTTTTCCAAATATTTACGCAACTTGAGACTAGCGACTGCAATGACGAATCCGGTTTATTTAACTCGATAAGGCGGCCATAGAGGGCACGGTAAATAAATATATACATACACGCATCGAAAGGCTAGAATACGTAAAATTAGAATCAAGGTAGGGTTCGTTATTATTGCCTCTGAAGCATGACTTCTAAGTAAGTACATATTTCCTTTCCTTCGGCATAATAACAACTATTAAGTAAATATTTTCCGTGTACCATTACAGCTTTTGTTTGAGTACTGCTCTCTCAAAAACTGTTATAGGAATGTAATGTGCGGTCTGTAAACAAGTCACTTAACAAGTAAATTACATAGGTTTTCTTCTAACATAATTAAATTTATTTGCTTATCTATTTCAACTACTCGCAGATACTTACGCTGTGGTGTTATAATAAATACTACGCTGTAGGTATGGTAAAGGACATATTGACAGATTTACTGATCTAAGATCTGGTGTTATTGAAGTAAAAAACATTTGGGTAGGTACGGATTTATTGCTATTGTGCGAGTTTGTGAAATACGATGCAGCACCAACTATGTTAATTGATGAAGTAACAATTGAATTTTCGATCTGGTAGTTTGTTTATTTTGTTTCCAAGCATTGATAATTTGTACCAACAATTTATGAAATAAATAATGATCAAAATACAAATCGCTTTGGATACAACATCAATTTTATTGGCGTAGGAAAACTGCGTGTGGTGCTGCCCTTTTGAAACATAACGGAAAAACTGTTGCTGTTTAAAAAGTCAGAGAAAAACTAAAAAAGTGAAGCCCTGAAAGTACCTATGTAATGTTACAGATAACATGGGAGCTTTCAAGAAATGGCAAAGAATGGCGAGTAGTCAGCTCATCGACACCTAACATCTTACGGAAAAAGAGTAATTAAATTGGAAACACCTGCTGTGTTCTGGATTAAGCGTGGTAGAGTCAACATTATAAACTGGATTTACATGGCTACCAATGGTGCGGTGCATTTGAAAAAGCCGCATGCGCAGTCATAGCAGTCATAAATGTCTTGGCTAATGCGCGTTGTTAGTGATACCATATTAGCGAAGAATCAAATTCCAACAAATTACAATTTATGTTCCTTATTACAAATTGGCAAATACGATGCACTAGTATTGTGTGCACACAATAGAAATCTCAAATACTTTGATTCACGAGTAGGTCATAAATTCAGTTTAATGTATATTTAGAAAGCTTGTACGCAGCATGCCGCAGAAAATGGAAAATTGGATGGAAATTACAATTCTCTAAAGTTGCTAGCCGTTTATTAATTATGGTGGCCTATCGGAGAAATCTAACGAACGAAGATGATTTTTGATACGCAGAGATTTATCAAGGAACATAGGTTTCTGGAACAAAATCTAGTCTTCATTTGTTATTATTTGAATGAAGAAATATTCTCCTGGGATTATAGTACTTCAACACAATCTTATTTTATACAAAATGCCAAAATCTACATACGAAAAACGTGTAAAAATCCACAAGAAAAAATATCTAATTTGGTAAAATGTTCGCAGTATGCCGTGCAATCTGCACTCAGGGCAAGGGTTAGTGAGGCAGGGGTACACTTTAACAAACCAAAATCAGGAAGAAAACGAGTGACTTCTGATTACCAGGATCGAAAACTTCCGTGATCACTTGAAAATCGCAGAAAAACTTTGTCTATGTAAACTCGCTACAGATCTGTCGGAGAAGGTTGGAATACCCATTTCCGTTCGTACTACAAGAAGACTTGTAGAAGCGGGCCTAAGCGGTTGTAGGGCCAGAACACTTTACAAATCAAGATTCGAAAAATGCTGTGTGGTCAGATGAATCAAACATTGAGGTAACTTTCACAATAAGTTATCAAAAATACAATGATAGATGTTACTTGCTTCTTTCATTTCTTAATTATTAATCAACTTTAAACTCATTGATTTTTAATATCTTCACAGGTATTCGGAACACCAGGTATGACATTTTTGAGGCGTCGAGTCGGCGAAGAATACTACCCCGATTATGTACTACCCACTGTTAAGCAAGGAGAGGGAAGCATTATGTTCTGGGGATTTACGGTTGTCGCTGGCGTTAGCAAAATGTTTGTTTGTGAAGGTCGTATGAACAGCGAAAAGTACCTGCACGTGTTAGAATCTGTGTTGCGGCCTTCTTTAACACGCATTTGTGGTGACACCAATATGGATGGGATCGAATGCTGACCAGCGACAATAATGTGTTGGTTTCGTAACAATAACGTTGTCTTGTTGGATTGGCCTGTCCAGTCCCCAGACCTGAATCCCATTGAACATCATTGGAGTATTTTAAAGCGCAGTCAAGGGAGACACGTTTATATCCAAACCAGGCCTAAAAACGTGCGGTTTCATAAAGGCAAAGGGCGAACCCACAAAATATTGATAAACTTATTGAAATTAACAAATAAATACATATTAAAAGAAAAATACAGTTTATAATTTGCCCCTACACACCCTCAACGAAAAAATCAGAAGGTGCCTAATACTTTTGGCCAAGGTCTGTATATCTAAAATCCGCAATATAATGGCAATGAGCATGCGTTTATATAATTTCTATCTTGCATCAATACAAAATATTTATTAAAGAATTTGTATGATGTAGCATTTTGGCAATAGTAGGTACTTCAAATCTGTTATGAAAGACTGTTATGAAGATTCTTGTATAAAATTGAATTCTTTTTAAAAATAAATTTTACGTACGTTTAAAAGAGTTTGCTACTGTTTCAATGTATTGTTAGAACGATTGCTGATTTACCACCATTATAAATATGTCAAATTTCTGCAAGATGTTGGAAAGTAATAGTATATTTTAATAGCCTTACAGCTACTTATATTTTCTAAATGTGTGCCAGAAATAAAGCCTAGCAAATGATGTCAACTACCACACAACTACCACTCTGTTGGTTTGAGAGATTTGTGGAAATCTGTAAAATGTCATGCTTTGTGCCATAGTAATTCGTGAGCATGCTACTTTTTACGTACAAACTTAAATTATCCAATACTAAAGCTTCAAAATAATATACTCAAAATAAACACAACCTTGAAAATTAACTATACATTTTGGTCTTCGTTGCACCATTTCAAAGATCTTGGTGTGATTTTTGATTCACAGTTAACCTTTTCCCCTCATATAACTTCTCTATTTTCGTCTGCCTCTGCATCTCTTGGTTTTCTTATACGCTCATGTAAAGATTTTACTAACGTGTCAACACTTAAGTTTTATATTCCGCATTTATAATGTCCAAGTTAGAATACAGTTCTGTTGGTTGGTATCCGCACTACCATCACCAACAGCTTCTAGTAGAACGAGTCCAAAAAAGATTACTCAAGTATCTCTTTTTTAAGTTGGATGGTGTCTATCCAGCTCGTAGGGCAGATTACGCAGCTTTATTTACGGAGACATGACTTCCGTTCTATTTCTCAGCGAAGAGATGAAGCTAGCAACAAGTTTCTTTTGAAACTCATTAACGGTAGTGTTGACTCACCTTCGCTTCTCAATCAAATAGCCTTTAGTGTTCCAAGGTACAATTGTAGAACGTCTGCATCATTTATTACTCCTAGAGCTCGCACTAATATCCTTCACAAAGCCCCGCTAAGCCATATGCAAAGGAATGCTAATTTGTTTTGTGCTGATCCCTTTTAGTCTAGCACTTAATTGTATTTATTTAACTTATTTAATTTAGTCGATTTGTACACTGTTACATTCTTATTTTTATTATATATATACTAATTTTGTTGCCTTTAGTTTATTTTTAAGATATAGATTTAGTTTTAGTTGATATGTTATTGTTTTACATTATTGTTCTGTTTTGTACCTTCTTTCTTGTTGTACTACTGCACACATTCTGTTTATTTTTTTATTTTGTCCTATTATTGGAACTCCTGTTCTGTTGGACAATAAACGCTATTATTATTATTATTACCAATAAAAATAGTAACACGTCAAAGATCATATTTAAAAAATTATTACATTATATAAATCACAGTGTTGGTCATTATAAATGTGTTTCTTTAAATATTGCTTAGTTTGACCGATATAGCATTTGTTACAGTCAATTTATCACCGATATTACTTCGATTATCTTCTTCGTTTAATAGTATTACGTAGGCATAAGTTATTTATTCTAACTACTAAACTCTTAACTGTAACTAAATTATAAGGATTTTTTTATAGTGAGGTTACAATATATTTCACACCCGCTTTTAGCACATTATCTCGATTTTCACATAACCACCAATACCATAATGTATTTAGGTGAATCGCAATTGTAATTAATCAAGTTTGATCTCAAGCACAAGTTCACTAAAAAATTAGCGGTAAGTGATTTCTTCAGCTTTCGTTTTATAGATTTAATTCTTAAACCCTAGATGAATTTTATTTTATTTTAATGTAACAAGCGAATCAAACAGGTTTCCAAATTACAGAAGTATGTTTCTTTAATTCAGTTTCACATTTGAACAAAAACAACAGAAAAAGCCTGGTGTGGTTATATATAATACTATTGTGGTAGCAATAGTAAAAGGAAACGCATTCTTGTTGTCAACACTTTTCTACAAAAAAAATTAAAAAATATATTGTTGCTTATTATCGATTGTACCGATACAATAATTACAAGGTTACTGCATAAAAGATATATCAAGTAAATAAACCTAACCAGAACAAAAGACGTCTATCCCATTCCACATGTTGCGAAATAATATAAAAAGGAGCGGATACGACAACTTCTTTGTTAGGCTAATCCTAATACGTTTATCAAATTTAGTTGTCGATTCGATCTAGGTTCTAAATATGCCGTGAAAATTGTTTTTGACCGAAGCATAATCTACCGATTGATATCGCTTTAAAAAAAAATTTGCATAAATACTTTATATGGCTATTTCTGCTAGCCCCCATAATGATTGTTTACACCTCGAATTTTTCATGCATCTCAACTTGGGCGTCGCGCTAACGAAATTTATGGTAAAACTGGTTATTCCTTTTAGCGCGAAACCGTTGAGCGTCGCCTGCAAATTTATGAATTTTTAATCGGTTCGATGTTTAATGATGGGGGGCTCCGACACGTCGATTATGGACGTGCAGAAAAAAGAAACCGTGTCAACTTCATTGGTGAAGTTACCGTTAAGGTAGAGGTCACAGGCGGCGATACTTCTTCATTGTATCACGTCGCCTTTGAAACGGTCCTTTTTGTATTATGCGGACCTCACATATATCGGTTATTTTGCTTTATGATAGTTTCGCATTCAATTATTGTTAGTCCCCCTGACATATAATTCGTAGCCTCTGGAGAGTGTAGGGTTTTACGCATTCACGTAGCACAAAACGACGTAGCTCGTGCTTTGTTTGAAAAAAAATCGCTTTATATGCGGCCCTCATTTTTTTTCAATTCCGAAAGTGTCGTTGAGAAGTTGAAAGGGTAAAAAGTTCGTAGATTACTGACTATTAAAAGAGACTGTTCATTAAAAAATCTGAATAGTAATTGCACACAGAATAAGAAATATATCTTAAAAGTTTTAGTATAACACGACAAGTATGCTCTTTGTTGAATTAAAACAATATAATTATGTACGTATATAAGAATTTTTGTGTACTAAGTGGAGCCCCCGAGAATGACTAACTATAGTTTAACATTTATTCATGAAAAAAATTTACTGGATCTGATAACTACCCAAGATTCCCCAAAGAGTACCAAGATTCTGGTCGAAACAATTTCGGTCTGTTCTGTTTGGTTTATTCCTTCAGATAATAGAACAGATTCGATAACTTCGCAGGACTCAAGTGTTATTTATACAAACCGCCACACTTATTAACATATTACATATCAAAATTTGGGTATCAAACAGCTCCTCCAATAAACTAGCAACCAAAGACCCTAAAGCATCCCGCAGTCGGAGTTTCTTGATCGATAACTAGTGGATATTCAGCAAAACGAAAGAGTATAAAATCCACAACAGATGTGAAGCTATAAATAGTCCAGTATCCATTTCCCCCTATATACACATATACAGGACAATTCAAATTAAGTGTTCGCACCATTGGTACCTTTGTTATTATTAAAGATGCAAGGTTGTTTAAATTAGTAAACTTGTAGTACTTTTAACGCTCTTTTAGACGGAAGAATAAAAAAACAAATGAGCAGCGAGTTTTCGAGTTTTGCCGAAAAATATGTTTTTTTTTTCAAATGGAAACTTTTGTATATTATATCATTTTCTGCTAGAACTAGAAGAAATTTTTAAACAAACAATCTTATAAGGATCATCTTTCTTTACTGGGCTTAAAAATAATGAAGTTATGATGCATAAACGAAAACAGCTAAATAATTTTTATAAACTTTATTTTAAACATAAACTTATCATTAAAAGAAAAAAATCACTAATTTTGTTAATAGAAGATGTTCAAATATACCACCTTGTTGTTCAATACATTTTTGTATACGCTTGCGAACTTCTAGAACTGCCTTCAGTATGGTCCATCATCTATTTGGTTTATCTTTTCACTAACTGCAGGGCGTTTACGTTTTCGTATCTTTGCTTATAAATCTGGGTCTTTAAATAACCCCAGAAAAAAATCAAGCGGCGTTAAATCTGGCGATCGGGGAGGCCACTGAATAGGACCATTTGTTCCTATCTATGAAGTGTTAAAAATAGTATTTAAAAGTTGATGAGTACCTCTGTAGTTGTGCGCAGGTACGCCATCCTGCTGAAAATGCAGATTCTGTCTACTTATGAGATCCGGATCGTCTAAGAAATTATTCAAAATTTCCGTCAAAAATTCTATGTACCTTTCACCAGTTAGAGTGCCCTCATAAAAGAAAGGACCAACAATTCTTGAACCAATTAAACCGCACCAAACATTAAAACTGAAACGGACTTGTGGGCGTCTTGGATGTACTAAAAGAAGATTTTCCTTTGACCAGTAATGATTTTTTGTATTGTACATTCCAGAATTTGAGAAATTCGATTCATCGGTCCATATAATATAACGAAAGTTGTTTACATTTTGGCGACAAGAGTTAAGATATCAGTGGAAAAAGCATTCTTCTCTCTGGATCCCCTGGCAAAAAAACTTGAACTGGTTTGTACTTATAAGGAATGAATTTGTGTTTCTTCAGAATGCTATGCACAGTACCGTGACTCAAATCAGATGTATTGACAATATCTAGTATGGAATTCTCACTGTTGGCCTCAAAATATGCGATAACTGCAATTTCCGAGGCTTCGCTTATTATAAAAGTCCTTTTTGTCCTTGTTTTGGCAAAAACACTCGCATTGCCTCTAAATTTTCGGTACAGTCTCAGAAAATATTGCTCATGTGGTTGTGTTTGGAGTGGATATAAGCAGCGTAGTGTTCTTTTGTCCTCCGAGAGGATTTGCTGCACACTAAATAAGATTCTAACATATCACACTTTTCTGCATGGGTAAATAAAAATCATTATTTTTGTCAAATTAATAACTAGCACAATGAAACTTTCCAGTGAGAAACTAATAAAACTGTACTAATATTTGACGTTTGGTAGAAAGACTTATCGTCGTTTTCATAGATACATAGAAATGCACTTGACTTAACTGTTCTTCTTTATTCATTATAACTCAAATATTTTAAATCCCAGTAAAAAAATTCTTATTAGATTTTTTGTTTATTATATAATTGAAGTTCTAGCAGAAAATGATATAATATACAGGGGTTTCCATTTGAAAGATATATATTTTTCGGCAAAACTCGAAAACGCACTGTTCATTTGTTTTTTTTTATTCTTCCGTCTAAAACAGCGTTAAAAGTACTACAAGCTTGCTAATTTAAACAATCTTGCATCTTTAATAATAACAAAGTTACCAATGGTGAACACTTAATTTGGATTGCCCTGTATACATAGACAGAAATAAAAATATTATGAAAGATTTTTTACAATTTTCTGGAAGAAGACAGACAAAGTAGACACGCATTTTTTTGGGCAACCACATCAGTGACATCTACGGTGAAGACAGATTTGGATACGAGGATGTCATTCAATAATCTATACAAAATAAACAGGAACGTATCGTCAAAAAGACAAACATCACTAGATAATTGTAAATATCTGTGACACAAAAAACAATTCACTAAATCGCTGCGAACAATTCAGATTCTTAAAATAAAACACATGTTGATAATAAACATAGTACACTTAAAGTGTAGATACTGAAGCAACAGCAAAAATGTGTTCCTATTGCTTAAGAAAAATACAAATAGCACCATCTAGCAGTGAAATCTAAGACAATAGAATCTTTCGATGAATTATATACAACGCTACAAAGTCAATCTACATACCGGTCGTTTTGAG
>ML217897.1:12111-27427 GCA_004785975.1 Popillia japonica
TACATACATATTAATCTTTTAACATTATTAAAGTTGTGATACTCAGATTTAGAGCCCATATTCTTTATCCAATCATTTTGTTATATTACACAGCTTGAAGAATGAAATCTAAGCACATGTTGCAATAAAAGTAACATTAATATTCATTTATCCGCTAAGGCAAAAAAGTGCGTGTTGTTCATAATCAAGATATACATATACATATACCGGTTCCGGCAAGCTTCTATGGTCACCCGATTTCCGATATTGCAGGAGCTCGTGAAGTTACTGGGTGACTGTCGCGATATACTGTGAATAGTCTGCAGTATCTATTCACTATAAGTAACTGTAACTAACTATAACACATTATTTATCATACTTGCAAACGTTAAATATCCGTCCAAGATGCATATGATGATGAAGTGGCTGGTAAAGGAACAGCCGCACATCTACGCGCCTATCTCCCAATTACTTGCCGCGCTTGTTCGTGCAATGTCGGGTGACAATAGGAGCCCGCCGGTACCTGTATGTATGGTATGCATGTATGTACATATAAAATACGATTCTATTTGAATTACGTCGTAATATCAACAGTATCGCTTCGTCTTTTGTTCTGTGTCATTAGCAGTAATATAACAACCACAATGCGTATAATTGTTGACCTATTATAGTTCAATGCACGCATAACACAATAATAGCACCGCTTATTTAATTTACAAAGGCATTTCAATAATGTACACAATTTTCAGGATACTGCCTACCGAACTTAAAAGGTTTGTCAAAGCTTATCTAAAACAATACAATTTATAGCTGTTAAAGTGCTTCCCGCCGTAGGTGGCAAAGAACGTCATATCATCGACCGCCTAACAAAAAGAGGTCAGGGGTCAAATAATTGTAGGGACAGACATCGTCGAAGGCTTACCTAATTACCTCAAAATAACGTCATATCGCAGAAAAAATTATAGCAATGGAATTGTCCTTGTTCAAAATTAAAGTGAATAATGATCAAATAAATGTAGTGTTTGTCTGCCAACATCTGCCAGTAATTTGTACAGTACTGATATAATGAAACAAAACTATTTTAAAAAAAATAAGCTCATAAAATCAAAAATAAATTTTATGTCTTAAATGTAAACGAAATTATATTAGCGGGCAGTCATCACAGAAATAACACGTTTACGTAAGATCGACAAGTTTTGATTCATAAATAATAACCTTTTCACCAGATGTACTTAATGTGTAATTTTTATGCAACACTTGGTATTTCAACAGCATTTAATTTGCAAAAGTAGATTATGCTTTGTGAGTATGTAATACAAATACATGTGTGTGTATATAAATATTCAAAATTATAAGCAGAACATAGATTGTAATTTTATGTTCTTTTAATGTAGGTCACATGAAAGTAATTCAACCAAAACTGCAAAATCTTTACTTTACCAAACAAACATTTACTGATCTGAAATAGAATATAGTACCGGGTGCAGTTTAAAATTAGTCTGCAATGGTGCTCCCAATCTTGTGCGGCCAGTTAAATTTTAGTTAATGAATTTATGTCGAACCGTTGAAATCAACAAAGCTACTAAAAAGTATGTAATATACAATATGAAAATCTTAGCATTATTAAATATTTCACTGTAAAATACAATTTAGTATGTGATTGGATATGTTGGAACTTAATTTTATTATCTGTCAATTTATGTCGTCGCACGTTGAAATGAATATCGGAATCTGAAGAAGTTGTGAAAACTGAACAAGTCGAAGAGGGTGTACCATCTGATAAAGTGCCTACTGCACCTCATTCTGGCCCAAGCGCCTTACATTCAACTTCAATGCGCCAAAAAAAACGTAATGAAGGAGTTCATGACGCAAAATGAGAAAACAGTTGAAGATGTAGTTGAGCTAGAAAATCAAATGTTTTTTTTCTGAATACTTTAGCGACGAACTGTTTGAAGAAGTGGTAGTTCATAATTAAAGATAATTTTTGAAGTATTTGTTATTGTATTACCCTTTAGTCGCGATGTGGTCAATTGACGACATGTGTCAACCCCTGAACGGGAAAATTCCAGACTTTCTAGTACCACAGTTTCAGATTTTTTCTCTGAACCAAAATAAATGGTAAGCAAAAGGGTGCAGAGTACCCATTCCATTTACGAACACATATCCTTTTGTTTTCTAAATTCTGGTTAGCTGCTACATCAAGTGGTTGATAGTTTTTTTTTTTGCCAATGAGGACGGTAATCATAACGCAACCGTTGGATGGAGGAACTGGTCGGAGAAGATATTTTGCAAATGACACTAGACAATTGCTGTACACACTTTTCCTCGTTTTATAGGTTCTGGCAAGCTACCAAATAAATTGATGATGGACGCTCTTTTTGACAATTAGACTGGGCATTCTACCTAGATAATCGTTAAAAGTTTGATACATCTTCTGGTGATCAAGTTATGATCAGAAAAGCTTGCACAAAAGATGCTATCTGCCTAAAAAAGGAAATAACTTTAGCTGAATAGAATTAGAAATAGTTGCACTGCAACCAATGATCTATTGTGCTCCCTCCATGAGCTATAAGTTGTTGCTATTTGCCCACAGCTATAGCTGCACATTCAGTCAACGAGCTTTATTAAACTGCAATAGCCGTGACGGTTTCAAGGAGACTATTTCCCCCTAATCAATGAGATCTTTACCAAAATAACTGGCGCATATTGCTGTATAGCCATGTAGTTGGATATCAGGTGTTCCGCAATTTCGTCTTCCACTAAAACCCAGCGTGCACGTAGTTTATTCCTACTTAGTTCTAGCAAAGTCCTTGTCCTTTGCTAATCGAAGTTTCCATAGAATACCTTGGAATGTCTCAGACCAGGAAGATTTTCCCAGACGGTTGCTCTGAGTTGTGATTCCAGTGTGTCCTGGTACCCAGTATAATACAACTCTGTTCTCTCTACCTAATTGTTTAATTTCTCTAAGCATTACCAGTCTAACTACGATCTGTTTTACATTCGATCACTGTTGCATTCGGGTGGATGTCTCTCATGGCCGAAAGTTTTCTCTTCCTAGTGAAAGGCGTTTGTCGACTTTTTGCTTAGCTCCACCGATCAACACCATTCGCTAGTGATTCTACGGCTTGTTTGTATTAGGTCACAGAGAATTCCCTTATACTTGATACGAGTACCGAGCTGTTATAACATTCCTAACAAAGCAAAGAAAACCTCCAAAAATTATTCTGAATAGATGTTGGCTGTATACGGTGATGATTGCCCTTCCAGGACAACTATTTGCGAGTGGTCACAATCTTTTAGATATGGTCGAGAATCACCGGATGATGATCCCCGTCCAAGACGTCCTTCAGATTTCGAAAAAACCAAGTGTTTGGTACTGGAAGATGCAAGACTACAGAAGCGACAATTAATAGCTTTACTAGGAGTTTCAGAAACCACAGTTTTCAGAATTTTACACGATTACCTTTGGACGACAAAGGTTAGTCCAAGATGGGTGCCGCGAATGCTTTCGCCATTCCAAATGCGTGTCCGGGTTGAGACCTGTGCACAATTCTTGGCGCGCTGTAGAGATGACCCACATTTAATTATATCGACTTGTCGCTGGAAATGAAACTTGGGTTCGTCATTATGACACTGAATCGAAACAAGAGCCCATGCAGTAGCATGTTAAGGGCTTCAGCCCTCACAAGAAGTATAGAGTCACTCCGTCTGCAGGAAAAACAATGGCGGTCATTTTTTGGGACTCTCAAAGAATTTTGTTAACTGATTATATGAATAAGGGTAGTACGATAACGGGGGAGTATTATGCAAACCTGATGAATCGCCTTAGAACTGTTATTAAAGTGGAGAGACGCGGAAAACTGATGCAAGATGTCTTGTTTCTCCACGACAACGCAGCAGTCGACAAGCCCAGACTTTCAAAAGCAGCTGTAGCTGATTATTGCTTCGAAGAAATTGAACATCCGTCTTATAGTTCAGACTTAGCACCCCGTGACTATTTTTTGTTCCCGAATCTTAAAAGAAACACTAAGGCGGACAAAATTTAGAGACGAACTTATAACAGTAGTTGTCGGCCATTTTCCGGAAAAACCAAATGAACATTTTTATACTGGATAAAAGATGTTATTACTGTGTATTATCTACAGGGTGTCCCATAACATAACTCCAAAACCTGAGGATGTATTATTGAGGCAATTTCAAGTAAAAATGTCTACTCAACATGTGACCAAAACTCTGTCGTAACTGACCTACAAGCTTTTGAAGTATTAGGTAACACCACTAATGCAAACATTAGGCAAACATTTCGGTTTGTACCCGTACCACGACTTAATTGTTCAAGCTTTAAAACCTGCCGACTACGCATCAAGATTTGAATTAAGGTGCTGGTTATTGAGAAATAGGAAGGTTTTGTCAGAACATATTGCTTAGTGATGAAGCCTCCTTGAACATAAAGGGCTTCAATAACATCAGGAATTCACATTGTTGGGAACTTGAAACCCCACGACAAGTAAGAGCATTCCATTTTCAAGATAGAATTTCGGTGGTGGTGTGGTGTTATTGACGACAGTCTCATCGGTCCGTTTATACTGGAAGAACGCCTCACGGCCATTCGTTATTTACGTTTCTTAGAACATGACCTTCCATTTTCACTGGATGATGTTCCTCTTAATGGAAGACGACGAATGTGGATACAGCACGATGGCACGCCTCCACACTTTCGAAGACAAGTAACAGATTTCCTTAATCAAAATTATACAAACCGGGGGATTGGAAAAGGCTCAGCAGTTACTTGGCCAGCAAGATCACCAGACTTTAATCCACTTGATTACATTGTATGGGCAAGGTTGAAAGATTTGGTTTATGCACAAAATGTTGAAACCAGGGAACAACTTGTTACAAGAATTCTGGATGCCGCAGAAACTATTCGTGCTGATCCTGAGACTAATAACACAGCTACCACTTCAATTCTAAGAAGAGCTAGACTACGTGTACAACAATTAGGTGGGCATTTTGAACAACTAAATCAATAAAACGACTTCTTTTTAAATTACATAATTATTGTTTGTATCAGTGGAGTTACCTAAAACTTCAAATGCTTGTAGGTCAGTTACGACAGAGTTTTAGTCACATGCTGATTCGACATTTTTTACTTGAAATTGCCTCAATAACACATCCTTAGGTTTTGGCAGTCATGTCATGGGACACACTGTATGTTGCACAGAAAGTTGATAGTATTAACTTTACTGTATAAGTTGATAGGATTTGGTTTCCGAAAAGTATATTGAAGTTTTGAACTAGAAGCAAAAGTTCTAGCAGATTCAAAAAACATGACAAGGTTTACGCATTGAATTGTGATTTTAGGTAGAAAGTTGTAAGTAGAAAGGTCTAGCGTGGTTTACACGTCGTGTTCCCGTGACCTTCTGGTACTCCCGCAGATACGCCCTTTGCCGCTGAAGAAGCCACTTACATTATTAGCGAAACGTTGAATTTTTTTAATTGTATATTTTCTGCATTTTATTTTTATTTGTGCTGTATATGTATATTTTACTAACCATGACACGGTCAACACCCGCGAACCTTCACAATTTCGATAAATTTATTTACATCATGCATTAAATATCCACATTAGGTGCGACAATTTGCTTTGACTGCTAGGTATACATATTTAAACTAGAATTAAACCCTATTTATACAAATGTATCGCTAAATATAAACTACTTCGAACGATTTACAACGTTTTAAAAGGGATTTAGAACTACCGCAAAACCGCAATGAAAGATTGTTATGAGCATACCGGCGTTAACAATTAAATCTCTGGATTCCCGGCCATCCATTGGACATCTAAATGTGTTCGTATAAGTGCTTTGGTAAGCGCCGTCAAAGAAGCCAATATCATCCGGTCTCCTCGTATATATTCTAATAACGCGTCGCCGTCGCGAGGCTATGGCAAAATTAGATGTGGGCTATGTGAGGACACTGCCGAAAATCAAGCAGGGCAGTAGTTGTAACGATGGAAGGTCGTTGAACTATTTTCATTTCTTTGTATTTTATTTTTCCCATGGAATCAGTAAACTAAAGATCCTCCTATCTCATGCTGAAGAAAAATAACGGTTTGGGTGTTGAACATCGATGCCGATGTTGGCTTTTGTCTCGAACGAATTTTCTCCTCTCGGGTTATAATTAAGCTTAGATGTTTTATTTTAATTTGTTTGTTCTCTAATCTTGAGTGGTTCTAGAATGTACCTGATGAAAACAATTATGTACTAACTTTTGTAAAGTGTATCTGAAGGTCAATACTCGCAGAAAAGTTTGTAAATTTTGTGTAAGTTTAAGTTTAATAATAATAATTTTTGATGTAAAGATATTTGATACTTTACTAAGTCTATTAGTATTAGTAGTTATAATATTCTAACATTAGTAAATATATAAATGAAACAATAACTAAGAAACAGTAACAACGATGAGTAGTATCAATATCCGCAGCATTCAGATTTCAATAAGATTGTTTAAGTTTAAAAGTTGCGAATAAACTAGCATAGCGATTTTAAATGGGCGCAAAACACAACAATTATTATCAACCGAATACAAACAAAAATAAGTAAATAAAAATATAAAGTAACGTTAAAAACTCTTCCCCTCCCTCAAGGACTTACTAAAATCAATACATGCATCTCTTTTCCCAAACGACATCTCAATGTCAAAAGCGCATACATAAAATCCATTGTTTTAAATGTGTTGTACAGGGTCCCTAACTGTATTTTTTTAAATATCAAAGTATGTATTTTGCAATTTGTTTATTTCTTTCAGTTCTGATCGATTAATTTTTTCGGTGCACACAAATGACCTAAACTCGAATGTGCCTAACATTGATAAAATAAAAAGTAGCATGTTCTATTTCAAAAAAGTGAGTTGGGGTAATCTCGCCAGTATCTCGTTCCTGTCAACATTTTATTTAAACTCTTCATATAAAACATTTTTGTCGATAAAAGTTTGAAACATCGCCCAAAATTTAACCCAAAATTGTTGTGCGGTATCCATCAATTAATCAAATTTTTGAGTTGGTTTAAACAAATCATACATTACTAAATTTATGTCAGATTATTATTAAAATTACATACTTTTAAAAGATCTTATGTAAAAAATTCAAGAAAAAATAACATTACAATTTTCTCTTGAATTTTTTATAGTATAGTTTTTACAATGTGGGAAACGCTGACGAATTAGAATTAGAATCCGGATAGAAGCAGATAACAAAAAAAATGGCTGATTTTTCACTTTCTTTATAGACACTTGAATTTGAATTTAAAAACGCGATTCGTAATTTTAAAATTTATCTTTACACAACTATCTGCATAATAAATAGCATATCTATCTACTTCCTCATTAAGATTACTCTCGTGACTGTTATTTGTATCGAACATCGATAGTTCAAAGAGTCAGTATTTATTTTTATCCCAGATTGTTATCCTAACGTTTCTACCTACTTCGCAATTTGTAACTTCCACAATTTGTACTAATTAAGTAATTTATTTTTGTTTAAAATGTTTGTTGCTCTATATCATAGCGCGACTGACAATAAGATAAATGCCAGACACATGTAGTCCTCCTCACCTTTTCATCAATATCGTCATAGACTAGAGCGAGTTTCAGTCTTGGTGTTCGAGACACGACGACGCGGAAGTTGGGTCTAGTAAATAAGCGACGACCGCCTTGCGGAGGTGTGCGTCGTATCATGATTTTAAGAATTTATTTTGGGAATGCAAAGCATCGATGTCCTCAAGAACTACACCGCTCCATTGTTAATTGTAACGTAATGTGGTATACGGTTGTGATCAGTAAATACGTTAGGCAAAACTTTAAACACTACCTTATTGTAAGTGGCTACAGGTTATGGATTTTGTATTTTCGTGAACAATGTGGCAAATACTTATAGCGGAATGATAATACTCTGACGATAAACATTGCTAAATATTAAGGAAACAATAGGTTTGATTAAACAAAAATACGAAACTATCAGTAATAGTTGCAAACTATCAGGATTCTGCGCATAAGTAATTTTGCCGTTTCAACAAACCAAACTACAATTTACAAACTGAAATTCGGTGTTCCAAGTAAATCAATAATCGATTGGAAACTGTTTGTTGATAGTCAGAACAATTCGCGAATTCTTTGCTGATTTTCAGATTCTGTACTTTACGCATGCGTAGCTTATTTCATTTTACATTGGTAGGTAGTTTATAATGTCGAGGTTAGTAGTTAGCCATTTAAAACGACGCCTTTGAAAACTCAAATTTTGTATATATTGGACAGATTTGTTGTATCTTAAATTCAATTTCTTTACAGTAGAAAATAAAATTTCAAATTGTTTTTTAAAGCGTTCCAACAAGGGCAAATTGCAAACAGTTGGAAATTAATTTCTGATTGCGCATGCGCACTAAAATAAATCTGCAAACTATCACAAACTGTATGTTGGAACAAACCTAATATTTATATTAAGAGACCTTTATGTGGTTATGGAAATCCCAAATAAACAATATTTTATCTATGTATGTATACGTTATCTGCCCAGTTCAGGAAGTACATGATTACTACGTATTCATATCTGGGGATAAGAATTGATTTCTCGTAATATCCTATGAAGAATCACTATCAACTATATTAAATTATTTCTAGGTTTTAAAATTACACAAACTAATAAGATGGTGCTTTTGCGATTTAATAAGGTACTTTTAAGTAAAAAATAGTTGATGAAGGGCAATTACAAGAATAATTTTCACGTTGTTGCTATATTTCGAATTTATAAAAAAAATCCTAACGTTACATTTACGTCGAACGTGAAATTCATAATAAATTTTGTTACTGTATATTCTTGTGTGTTATGTATGTATATTGACAGTAATGACTATAGAAAGTTCGATGTCTCGAGAAGGAAGTAAAATTTCCACATGTATGTCAAACTTCAATTTAATTTTCAGCTAATTTCCAGTATGTGGAGTTATCATGAACTAAGGGATGGATTTAAATTACTATAACTTCCAAAAAAGTTAATAAAAAATAAAAGAAATCTACTTGCTTAAGGCATGGGATTTTGTATGTCTAAAATCATTTACGGTAACTGCTCAGCCTGACTTCCATTTTGTTGTTGTAAGATTACCAAGATTATCTTTCCAGCAAATAGTATACCATTCCCTAACATTTCTGGTTGAATTACACCAATTTGCTCCGTAATATAGTCTTTCAAATCTTGTCGCGTTGTTGGTCGTGGTTTTGTATCAACCGCAAAAAAAGGTGGTGTCTGGCATAGAAAAAACCTCAAACAATTATTTTCCCTCTATCGATCCAAACTTGTCTTCGTCACTGGACAAGCAACACATAAGTGGCTTTTGCGCAAACTTGCTCTGTTCACTGTGCGAACCATGTAAAGACACAACGGCTCAATGCAATCGTACCACGGAAGCATTTTGTTTGAATCGTTGCGCAGTGAAAGGGATAAGTAATTACATTTCGTTTATTTTTTGGTATGGAAAAGTTATAATTTATGTATCTATTTTTGTCTTTAAGCATTTTCACCTATTATTAATTGTGTCTTATGTACTAATACCTAATTACTTGAAAGTAAATTTTCGAAACGCCGCAACGAATGAAGCTCAGAGAACTGTAACGATCACGAATCAGCGAAGCAAAGACGAAATAGCATAAGACAACGAGAAGAAAAAGACAACATCAGTCCTTAGAAACCCTCTGACGAGATGAAAGGATGATCAGCAAAATCTCAAGTAAAAACTATTCGACACAACAATACCTGAGCGAATTGAACGCAGAAATACCTATTTTCTTAAAAACTGAATAAGATACCTAAGTGTTGGAGTAGTGAATAGCCATCAAACAAACAAAATGATTCTGAAATTCCGCTGTAGGAATATTAATTAACTCTGCATTAATTTATTGCTAGGTCTAGGTTGTTTTATGGACTTTCTACACATTGACTGATCGGAGTCAAGCTTTGTTAAATCCAAACAGACGCAAAATCAACATGTGTGTGTGATAAAACTTATGGATGCGTTTACTTGCGATGAGTTAAGCATGTGTAATGTATTGCAGATATTAGCAACAGTAGCAGCGATCCTTTTGATGTGTAGTCAGAAAATGACAAAATGCACTTCAAATAACCAACACACAAATGTAGAATCAGGGTTATTGTTGCTAATTTACTTTACACTTTTATGTTTCACCAAAACCAGTACTGCCGGTGTTAGATGCACTTCTGAAATTCACGCTATCTCTATGTATTTAAATTTCGTAGTAATTAGTCGAATTCTCCGATGTCTGTATTAATTGTAACGTAATTTATCATCAGATAAATATTAAATATAGGAAAATATCACAGTAAATGATTTTTTGCCTAGATGATTAAGAATTTAGTTATTATCAGTAAAGATTATATCGGTATGTAACAAGAGCGTCGTTCTATTAATTTGAAGCAAATGTTTTTGATCTTTAATGAAATCGTTAATTTGTCTATTCTTGGTAATTCCAGATATTTTTTGCAGTTAAAATATCTGGAATTAAAACTAGCAGTATAACCTTTTTCAATTTGACCCTGCAACTAACCGCTAATGTGTTACCAAGCATATTAAGTATAATATTCGTTCGATGTTTTTGTATGACAAATAAAATTATAGTTAATGTTTGTATACTCAATTTGTTTCAACAACGGTTAGCGTTATTGGTACTCTGTTCGCGTCATTTAAATCGACTAATAAAGTAAATATGTGCTAAGTAAATAATTTGGGAAATTTTACAGTAGTCTAGTTAACATGACTACACGTTTATTATCATATTTTAAGAAAGCAGGAAGTTATGAATAGGAAATCCTTATACTACGATAACCTGTTGTTTTGTTTCTGGTTGAAATTTCACTAAATGCTTTAAATAGGTACCAAATCTTTTAATAACGTTTTATAATAAAGTTTTAAATTTTACGAAATGTTTACTACTTTGTTTGTATATCATCACAGTATATAATCAGTATCTTGTTAGTTTAAACCATAAATAGTGAGAAATTACGATACTACCAAACGGCTTGCATGACTTTTTCATTTATTTTGCCTTATTACAAAAATATTAAGAATTCGAATAGACTTGCAACGAATAGTATATTCGGCCACACGCCGAATATTCTACGGACTTCCTGTCCGAATAGCCGAATATTAGGCAAAAGTATTCGGCTAGCGCATGAACGAGGAAAAACGGAGTAAAAAGCCTAAAAATGCAGAGAAATTGGTCTTTCTGCACTATAATTTTCCACTTTTTATTAAGATAATTCAAGTGCATAGACATTTACTTGATAATTTTATGTAATTTTTTATAATACGAAAGTTGTTTCCAGAAAAATATATTACTATAATAATTCCAGATTTTTATTTTATCAATTACCTGACTATAACAAAATATCTTACTTAAAAGTATTCGGTATTCGGCCGAATAGTACCTAGATATTCGGTATTCGGTCGAATAGGATAAAAGGATTGGCCGAATACCGAATGGCAGCCGAATGTGCGTTGCATATCTAGTTTCGAATATACTATGGTCGATGACTGCAATAATTTCTGTAGCTTCTATAGTGCGCGTGAAAAATGTATTTCTATAATTCTTGATGAATAGCAAAAGAATTAATCAAAATTATCACAAAACATGTAATGTTACAAAGCCAGCAAAAACGACAATGTTGTTTTTTGGAATATGTAATAAAATAAGGAAGATATAATGGTATTCATAGTTAGTTAGCCTAATAAAAAAGTTTAAAACATAGCCATAGAAATTTAGTCAAATGAATCAAATATTGAAAATAGTTTTCCGTTTTAGGATGTGGGAAAAATTTTATAATTATGAATTTATGACGCTTTCTTTTACTCAGTTTCTCGGTACGTTTTCTGTTATATGTATTTCATAAAATCTGTTCTTTGCTATACAATTAGCTACATCTTTTTGTATATAGGCTGTTGTAGTCGTATTATCGATATTAGATACAGAAAAACAACCATAACATACGGTTCAAAAATTGCTGATTATATTAGCAAGTATAAAATGCGTGTAAACAATTGACTTGCCGTCACATATTGAATCCACAGACTAGCAGATTTTTCTACGTCTGTAATAAGTCACTCTTCCAGTCACAGTCTTCCTATCTTTACTCAACAGGTTGCTAGTAAATTCAGGCCTCTGTTCCTTTAGAAACTCTTTCGGCTGTCTTCGTCCTAGTGATCTTTGCCAGCATTCCCTGGACTTGTTATGTATCCATTCGTTGATGGATTTGCGATTTGGTAGTATTCGGTACTATCGAAGAACCAACCCCGCCGAATGGTCTCATCAACGAATCTTGTCTAGCAGGCTGCTGCCTCATTTCTCTTCACACCCTTGTGATGGGGAAACCAAGCCAATATTAATTTCCTCTGGAAATCCTTCTCATTTAAGGCGCTTATGCAGTCCCAAACGAGCTTACAGTCAACACTTGCCAAACTAATCGCTTTAAGTGTCGCCTGGTTGTCCGAGAAAATAGCGACGCTTTGTCCCAGCTTGATCTATTTTTCTATTTCTCCAGCGCAGGAATGAGTTGCTGCTACTTGAGCTTGAAACACCGTCGCGTCGTGTCACTGCTGAAGTTTATCGAAAGGGCGTTTCTAGGCTTTCTTCCATATATTCCAGCTCCTACGATGTATTTCGTTTTAGAGCCGTCAGTATACCAGTTCGAGTCCGCTCTTACTACAGGACTTCTCTCCCAGTCCTTCTTATCCAGGGGTTAGTAAAGCTGTATGTAATGGTAACTCGAGAGGTAACTACTTATTTTGTTGAAAATGTTGTTACAAAATTGTGTTTTATTGCAAAACCTTTTTACGCTGTGCTGACAACTACTTCTATGTCGTTAGTAAAGGCTAGACTTGCTCGTTTTTTGGAGTAGAATGAATATGAAATTATTACACTGCCCAAAAAGTTTGCGGATACTTCTTAAAGAGGACAAAAAATTAACTGGCACCTAAAACAACCCCGCAAAATATACATATTTTGTGCGTTGTTACATTTCAAAGAAGATAAGCAGCAGTTCTTTATATCATACGATATCAGTACATTTTACCCTCTCAATGAAAAGCGAAGAGAGCAAAACAAATTACTTATTAGTAACAGTGCGGCAACCTGACTCGAATCACACGCCAAGAGAGCCAAAAATGTGAACACTCCTTTCTCAAGTATTGGGAGTCTGCCAAACTATAATTTCTCCACTCCAGCATTACTTTTAAGAAATGGAAACGACCAGAAAAAGAGAAAAGGTGAGTCAACCAACACCAGAACAGAGACGGACGATCGGTGTTTCTTACAATTTACACATAAAGAACTTTAAATGCAATCCAATTCAGTTAGTTGATGTTACTGGAAGATTGATTTGACATGAGTTTATATGACAGAAGGGTAATGGTGTATGTTCCACTTCTTTAGGACATAAAGGATGGAATAGAACATGTTCAAAAAAGTAAATCAATTGGGAAAGCAAAGTCTGGGCGGAGTTTTTAGTGACAAGTTAAGATTCTGCATGCACCTAGCTATTAGACGTGTTTTGGCTCTGCAGAAACCAGCAACGCCAAATATGTAATCTTTTATTTGGTCGAAATGGTAGAATGGTTCACTTACAGATCAAAAGTATTTGGTTGATATACGGAGATTCTTTGTTCTTTCATATAAAGGAGTTGTGCTAGGACAATTCATTCATACATTTATCTGGATGAAAATTATTAGTTAATGGCGAGTCAATTCCGCGGACGGTTATGCTATCGCGCATACCTTAGGAATGCAATGGAAGGATTCCCTCACAAACTTTTGTTTCACGTTCATTTCTAAAACTTAGCTCTTAGAGAAAAGCGGGAAGGTGGTCAAAGATATTATTTGATAATTTGGCTCTCTCCTTGCCAACTCGATACCGAGGTATGTTAAAAAGGAAATTTATTTGAAAGTCATATACCCATTCAGTTTAAAACCGGCGCGATGTCTACCGTTGCACGTATACGGATTTAATACAGTACATGTAACTTTTTTAAATACATATTCGGAAGACAATTAAATGTCACGTGTTTATTGCTTCTCCAAAAGGTAGAAACTCGAGTTATGAGGTCCACCAAAATCTCACTGTAAACAGACGTCAGATATGCTAGCAGCATATAGGAATAGGAAACAATATAAAAATTGATAACTATTGGGAGCACTATTTCAGTTATTTCTGATGAGTTATTATTGTATTTCCTTGCAATTGGTAAAAAAATCTTACCTGTGGCAATTTAAACTGAGTATGACTCTAAAGCTCTTTTAGTCCTAGGCGTAGTTATCATGCTATTACTTACATAGTTTTACAATTGCAATGATGTAACTTATTGTTAGTAGCAGTAGATTAACTTTAATTCATTTTTTATTAGTGACAATGCCCCCAGTTAAATCACAATGACGTTTTATGCTATAAAATAAAAACAGGAAATGAAGCTCGCACACTACAATATTGCATTATTAATACTACATAATTCAATATGACATTGAAATAGTAATACTATAAACATACACACCATAAAGGCAGAAATATTATCTAATCAAAAAAAAAGAAAATTTATTAATATTAAACAATATAAACATAGCGAAAATGCGGAATTTATTATGACTTTACGTGTACGTGTACTAAATTTAAAAAAATATATACACAGTATAATCAAAGGTAAACATTATTAGTTCCTTATTATTTACTTACCCGAATGGACTAATAGCCGAGGGTTGAATAATAGGTCTCCTTGGAGGGCTTTGCACCCCACTCGTATTAAAAAACGACGACATTACACATAAATATTAAACTAACACAGTCACAACATTGCAACTAATAAATTTCGTCTCTATATATCTAATAAATGATTACAAAACCTACATTTCAATTCCTTTCATACTAAAAGTATTTACTCAAATAAAATTTAAATGTTTTAGAATGCACTATTTACTCACTTCCTACTATAATATCGAATGACACAGCTGATTACAGCAAAAACAAATCAATATAAATTTAAATAATCCTAGTACAAGCGAAATAAGACAAATAAAGTACCACGACAACGTCCTGAACTCTACTGAAATTGATAAACAAATCTTACAGCTTCAGCTGGTGCTTCTGGACCAGAGATATTATCACAGACATACTGGCAGGCACTTTTTCAAACATGCGCGTTTAAACTGTAACGTAACAGACGGAGGTAGATAAAGGAATTGCAGTTAGTCTTATTTATAGAAATATCGACTTCTTGGAATAAACACGTGC